>JANHZU010000776.1:411259-423179 GCA_032468055.1 Acrochordus granulatus
GGATTAAAGGTGAAACGTCTTCGACTTGAGAAAAATCCAGTCCAGATGCCTGTTTTTTAAACTTTGTTGCATTACTTTTAAGATAACATTCTGTAGAAAATAATTTTGCTTGCTGGGGTCAATGCTATATTTCTTCTAAAAACTGGGAAATGAATAAAAATTGTATCAGCCATGGCATAAGTTGACCATTTTTATGCACTACATTCATATTGTTAAAGGTTTTTAGATGTTCTATTATTAGAAGCAACTTCTGCTGAGTAACAGACTCCATCAACAACACACTTCCTGGAGTGAGTCTTTCTATAGTGAAACCTTCCTCAAATGGATGTGTTGGACTTGCTGGTTGGGGACTTATGCATTTAAATACACTATTTTTGAAGAGCACTTTGTTGGTGAAGATCAACAAAGACAAAAAATCACATTTCAGGATGTCATTCATGCTATTTCTTCATAAGTGTAGATGAGAGAGGCTCTATTAATCCTCTTTGCAACTTTTACCTCCCATAATCTGGATGCATTGCAGCATTAGGGAAGCTCAAAATGTTTGAAGGAAGGATGGCTGACGCAGCCTCCTTGCATTAATGCTGGCTCAGTGTTTTATTCACAGGATGAAAGGAAAGCTCTGAGCCACTGAGGACTATCATGCAAAGGGAAGGTACGTCTTTGTATCACAGTCTGAACTTCCACTTTTTTGCATCAATTTAGTAGTTTTTCAAATAAATTCATGAAATTTTATATCCTTTTTTGTTAGGGAAGAGATGGCAGAGCCGGGGGGGGTGAGTCAAGTGAGGCATTAGACTGGAATTTCTATATACCCACAAATGCACATAGTCCAGACCTCCCTAACTGCCCCTGTACTTTATCTTAAGTATCTTAAGCTGGACTAGTTAGTTGAGTAGATTCTCGTAATTAAGCTTGAGCAATATATCAATTAATCTGAACTTTGATGTCTGGGTCTGGTGTTTCACATCTGACAATTTTTATAGGCATTTCTCCAAACACACAATACTTGTTGTGCACAATTAATTTCTTCTAAAGCCATTACTATTTTGCAACATGATTCAAAATTATGCACATGATAACATAGTGTTCTCTAGAGGTTTTAGATTTCAACTCCAATTTACCCCAACCAGTGTTGCTGAAGAAATTGACAGAAATATAATCTGGAATATCTGGAAAAGAGAAATTCACTTATACCTATATGATCTTTTTGGAAAACATTTTGGCCTTGCAAACTGCACTGCAAATTCTGAAAAGTGCGCACATTGGTATAAAACTGTTATTTACCTAGTTGGTGGTTAGCAATCTTTTCCAGATACCAAATAAATAACTATCATTTGGTGATCTTTATTAAAAAGATCACAATTTTTAATAATTATTAAAAAGTGCAACTAGGGTGAGTGCGATTAAAAGGAAAAGTGAATGCTCTCCTCCAGCTTTTTCTGGTGACTTTAGTGTAAATTTCAAAGTAGTAGATGCAGTCAAGGGCACAAAATAAAAGCAATATTCTTTTACCAGCTGTTGGGATATTTCTTTTATAAAGTAAAGACGCATATGCAGAACATCATAAACATATCTCTGCTCAAGCAAGCTCAGTCTTCATGAACCATCTTTTAGATTTGTTTTGTTTTAGAGCAATTGGTAACCATCAGGATCGGCCAGCTCTGGCATCAAAACAGTGACATTGCCCAAGCGGCTTCATGTGTGGATTCTCAATGTATATAGCAAAAGTAATTGAGCCAGAGTTGCAGCAAAAAATATATTTCTCATGAACCCAAAATACACAGTTCTGCAGATCTTTCAGTATAAATTTATCAAGTAAATTCAATTATATTCTGTACAACGACAGCAAAACCTATGGGGGGAAAGCATTGTATTTTAAGGCATAACTATTTCTCACTGGCAATGCTCCAAAGCATAAGACTTGTCTTCAACAAAGTACTTTTTTATTTATAACAATGGTTCACAGATGCCTTTGAATACTGATGAGTAATGACTGGAAATTATTGGCTTTGCAGGTCTCTTTCCATCTACTAGCAGGCATTCCAAGACATGTAGTTTCATTTATTGGCCACAGATAATACCTTTAGATTTTGTTCTGTCTTTCTCAGGAGAAAAAGAAACATTATTCTCTATCAATGTAAGAACAATATCCATGATTGCCTAAGACAAACAGAAAATACGAAAGCCCAACTGTAGAGGACATAAGGCAAGGCCTTGAAGGATGGGAAGAAGAGCCACTACCAAGCCAATGGTCAAAGGTGAAGAAAGTAATGTGAGAAAACTGAGACCAGTCCTTCTCTAATTCACAGGAATATTAAGTGAGAGAGGGAGAAGCACATTCAGACTTGCAAAATTCTGTCCTTGCAGCTCTTACAATAAAAGTAGTCCTGATTTAAATGGCATTAAATCTGGCCTACCTTGTCGAGCCTTTCTTAATCTGCCCTATTTTATTGGGCTGACATATTTATAAATGTTATAAATATCACATTAACATTCTAGATAACATCATCAGCGTAGAAAGAGAGCCTGTCAGGTATGAGCAACCAGATCCATAAAAGTAAAGTTCAACTCAGTTACTTTATTATCCTCTGCCTATTATACAGGAATCTCCTCAGTCTGGCAATTTATCTGGGAGAGACCAGATAAAGCTCTAAGTCATTCAGGGGTGGTGGTATAAGATTTAGCCCTCTTGTGCTTATGTAACAATTCCAGACTAATTTCCCACTTGAGCTTTCCTCCCTCCTTGGGGAGCTGTTCTCCAACAGAGCCCTCATATAGTCCATAACTTTGCTCAAAAATGGAATATTGAAGCATAGCTTTTATTTATCTATAAAGTTATAGTCTGCATTTCTATAGCATCTGCACCTTTCAGGATGGCAATCCAATAGTGCTGTATCCAGGGCAAATTCCTTAATGAAAATCTTTAAGCACAATTGTGAAAATAATGGGCTTTGATATCATTGATAAAAAGGTCAAATATCTAGGAATCTATTTGATAAAAAAATAATAGTTAAAATTTATTCACAGTTTTGAAATGGCAGATATTTCAAGATGAAGAAAGGTATTTTGTTACATAGGTAGACTTGCAACTATAAAAAATAATATTCTACCCAAATATTTTGTTCTAAATGATTCAAATAAAATTGTTTTTATTTGAATCATTACAATAAAGGGATACCTTTAGCCATAAAGGGATACAAGCAATTACAGATTGCTTGTATCCCTTTATGGTTCAGCTACCTTTACTGAAGGAGAAGAATTTCCAAATGGTCTGAACAAATATATTTGGACTGATAAAGCAGAAATAAACAGCTCATGAGAGATTATGTGATCATAAGCAGCATATTAAAAGTGTGGGATAAATGCAAGAAAGGAAGCAGTGCAGATCAATCCCCCTTTGTCTTATTAGTAAATATTTGTTTTCATTAAGAGGAAAGGACAAAAAAAATTACCTAGTGGAGAGGAAGCAAAATTTACAATTTGCAACATCTGATTATCAGTAAGGTAAGAACTGTTGGAAATGTAACAATAAGTACAATCTTTTTAAAATACTTTACAGCAATTTCTAAGGCTCAGCTATACCAGAATGAAACAAAAGTTGAAAGAAAATTAAAATTCCTTTAGAGCCTCATATTTTTTTAATTAAATATTACCAAACTGTAAAACTGTATATCCCCATAAAGCACTGAATTAATATTGTAATTTGGTAGCTGTGGACAGAATACTCGACTCTTTTTCCTGGAAAGCACCTAAATTCCTCCTGCAGAAGAATGGCTCATTAAGCTGTGGGAATCCTCCTTGATGCCCAAGTAACTTTGTATCTTAACAACAATCTGACTCAGAATTTAACTTGGCTTGGAAACCATTTGTGAATCATAGTTCTCTATAAGGCATTCAACTACATCCAGATGTTGGGTTTCTATTAACACATAATCATAAAATTCCAGCTGTAAAAATCAGAATATTCAAAAGCTTGGATGGAATTTCGTGTCACTTTTAACCTTTTATGCTTGTATTATTTAACTGTCTTGACTACAGCTATTAATATTGACATTGGGTTGTATTTTAACAATGTCCTACAATTTTCAAAGCAACCGCTATTTGAAACTAAATAGTAAAATATTGAAAATTTAACCTAATTCTATGTTGCTTACAAATTCCCTTGTGTTTCATAATTTCCTGCTCCCTTTTCCAAACAGAAATCGAAATATAATTTAAAAAATAAAATGTAAAAGAAACCTTGTTTCAACTCAGTTAATTCTCTCCTGAGGAAGTGAAGAAGGGAGAGAAAATGGAAGGGAAGGAACAGTTATGAATCACACTTGGTATGGCAGATATCAGTTGTCTAAGGATCTTGTCTATGTCTTTAGGCTGAAAACTAACTATGGTAACCAGGTAAAATCCATGGGTTATGTATCAATTATGGCATCCAAATGTCTGTTGTAGATATGAAGAGAATTGGATCAACTTCCCCCAAACTACACCCGTACATTTGGAAGGCATCAGAGTATGGGAGGCTGGTCTAGAGGAATGTGGATAAAGACACTAAGGAAGCAGTTCAGGTAACAGCAAGCAACCAAGAGGCATCCATCTTCATAAAATTTGCTTTGATGGAAGCTACTGCCATAGTTGATATTAACTGCAATGCCTCACTCTCCATTAATACAGGCAGTAATTTGAGCAGCACAAACATTTAACAAGAAGTAGCTGAGGCTGTCGGTTTCACCAGGACTGTGGATGAATTGGGTGGCGGCGACTCCCGAGACAGTAAAGGCCAGGTAGGGATTAAATCTCTGCAAGGGACTGAAACCAAGTGCAACCTTCTGAGGGCTAGGATTGCCTTCAAATGGCTGTTGTGCTTTTCATGTCAGCACGCGGCCAATCTGTCTTCACCATGGCCCACCGAGCCTGGGGCTGATTAGGAGCATTAATACTTCTGTTATTCACAAAGAAGAACATGCTTTGCTGCTGTGCTTTTGTGACTAATAACCCCTTTGGGCCTGAATCTGAACTGAAGCATTTGAACTCCTTATTACACGGGCCATACGACACAAATAGTCCCTTCTGAAAACAACACCGCTTTGTCCATTAAGTCTCAGGGGTTTAAGCTGAACTTTTTCCTCCCTGCACATTTAAGGCTTTTAAAGATAGGGTTGCCATCTGAATAAATTGCTTATGTCACTCCCATCATTTCCTCGCTGCTTTAAAGAACCTGTTATTTTCTCAGTTTAGGTACTGTTCCCCTATTTTTATTTTATTTTTATTTATTTATATATTTATTTCGCACCTTCATTATTTCTATAAGTAACTCAAGGTAGTGCACATATATAATACTCTTTCCTCCTCTTCTTTTCCCCACAACCACCACCCTGTGAGGTGAGTTGGATGAGAGAAAGTGACTGGTCCAAGGTCACCCAGTCGGCTTCATGCTTGTGGTGGAACTAGAGCTCACAGTCTCCTGGTTATTGGCCCAAAGTCACCCACTCGG
Source organism: Acrochordus granulatus (assembly GCA_032468055.1). NCBI lineage: Eukaryota > Metazoa > Chordata > Lepidosauria > Squamata > Acrochordidae > Acrochordus > Acrochordus granulatus. The sequence continues at coordinate 416,751 of JANHZU010000776.1, forward strand.
CTTCCATGCTTAAGGAAGGCTAGATCTCCCAGTCTCCCAGTTTCGAGGCCAGCACCATAACCACTAGATGTGCACACCTCTCTCACAATTATGTAAACTCTACTAAGATAGGCTTACAAAATACTTGAAATACTTGAAAAGTAACTGTATACAGTAACTTTACAATTTTACAGAATATATTATGAATCATATTTCATACTAATTATTACCTCTAAGATCTGGCATATTCTTTTTTTTTCCAAAATCAGTATCATTTATCATTACATACTTGCATTTTACTGCATATACTAGTTTCAACCTCATTGTTCCAGTTTACTCACACATCTTTGAAATTGTCTCAGAATGTTCTTCTTCCCTAAATATTTTCTGATTTGCAGAGTTTTTCATTTACAACAGAACCTTAACATGTTTTCATGGAAGTTAATCACCAGCCTTAAGACTTCTCTCCTAACGTGTCTTTCTAAGCCTTTGTTAATATTTTATTTATCAAGTATGGTACCTCACTTTCTCAGATCTGTATTTTCCTAAGAATCCCAAGAGGAACATTTTCCAAATCTGGACTGAAACAACCTATAAAAATGGCTAAATTGCTGTTTGACTTTATTAAGTAAGTAAATGCTCCTCTTTATTTAAGAACACTTTTGTGGAAATTGGCAGTTTTGCTTCAGTGGCTGCTAAGTAAAGAAATTATTTTATCCACAGTTTGGCAATGAACTATTTATTTATTTACATAATCACTGTGTTAACTTGGTAGTTTAAGTTTAAATGTATTTTAATAATGATTGCCTATTGCCCTAAGCAGGAGACAATAAACTTTTCAATATTTCTTTTTCTGGAAAATGAGGAAAAAAAAAAACCCCAGCCTGTATCTACCCCCAAGTTGACTAATTTAGTGTACCATGCCTATGTTTCATGTCAAATATTGACCAAAGAGAGTTCCAGTTGTTCCGACTATTCTGCAGAATGTCAGATATTAACAAGGATTTCTGTCTCCCAATAATTAAACAATTCCCAATCTTATCATAATGACCTCTCTTCCCCTGTCCTGCTGACCTGTAAAACATAATTAGTGGTTATATTTCCATAATTTATTTGGATTTGCTAGCTGGTTTTATGAATGTTGTGTTTGAACTGCGGTCATAGAAAAAGAAGTACAATACTGGAAACATAAACATGCATCTGCAGATTACAACCGTAAGCAGAATAAAAAGTTTTTCATTTAGATTTCCTGCATGAAGGTAAGAGAATAACAAAACTGAACTGTTACAAAAAGAGACTAAAAATAGCCATTTGTATGAGGAACATGTTCGACGCTGCCATAGTGATTTGTAGCACAGGGGCATCATATTTGATGTGGCACAACTGAAGCCTTCCTGTTGAACTTACTGTATAATTTATCTAAAAACTGTTCTAGTATTTATGAGAAGTTGGTTAGACAGCAGGAAGCTTTTTCCATCTTCAGAGGTGAACAGGATAAGCATTCGTATTTATGCACAAAGCATTTTAAGAAATACGGTATATCCCTCCACGGTTCCAGGCTGTCCTTCAGAGTCTCCATTTCAAATGGGGGGAGTTCAGTGTAGGGAAATAAAGCTATTTGTATAAATTGACTGCTCTATTGCAATACAATTTTATGCAGTTGCTGTATGTACAAAGATATTCCATGTTGCAAATACTATAAGTTCATGCTGACCCTAAAGAGTCAGACACCATTATACTGATTGAAATTTTTGCTGCTGATGTTCTAAAGACTGAAACAATCAGAACCTACATAGTAGCCAGTTTATGGGATGTTCTGTATCCTCAAGGCAGTTCAAAACATCTTCAATTCTTGGAAATAATTTAAAAACATTGATGTTTTAAAATATCAGAATGGATTTTGAACCAACATTGTACATATTGTGTTTTTATGTACTGTTGTCTTATGTATAATGTGTTTTTAATCATGTCAGCCCATCCAGAATTATTCTAAATTGATTTAAAGCCCATCCAGAATTATTCTAAATTATTCTAAACCTAAAAATTGAGCAAATAAATACATAAAAAAGTTTAGCAATTCTAAAAATATCTAAAACATGACTTAAGAAAAAATCCTAGCTTAGTGTTAGAATATATGTTGGAAACATGGATGATTCTTGGACTAATTTATTAGCATCTTCTGATTTTCAGATGTTTCCATCTTCAATTCCAACAACTTTAATTAGCACAGTCAGTGTATTTCTGATACAGTAAGTAGCATATAAATCAATCCACTATGGATCTGGATCGTACAAGAGTCTCTGACAAAATTTCCATGTTGGGACAGGAGCAGCAGATCTTGACAGACAGAGAATTTATTACCTTATTGGGGTGTCTGCGGGTTAGTATTTAAGTCAAATCACAAGCAGATTCAACAAGAATTTAAGAGAGCCACTTTGGAGAAATGCTTCAGATGCTGGACTACAACTAACAGTGCCAGTTGTCTCTCAGGTCTGGAAGCCAGCTGGGACTAATGCTCTCTCAGTCCACTTCAAGGTTGTTGTGGTAGGAGGGAGCATTACGTACACCACCTTGGCTTGTACAAAATAAAGGGAGGATATAAAACTTAACAAATGTATAGGACCGTGTTTTGTGTGTTGATACAAGTCGACTTTTTTACATCACAGTGACGCAGTTCAGAACAATCATGGGGATGCAATTATACCAACTACAAAGAAAATCTCTAACTATTTCTATGTTAAGTTTTTAATATTCTTTACTGTGACAATTCCTACCACTGCCTCAACTTGCAAATAATCTTCCTTAATATCAAATTAAGTGCTATTTTGGAACTGTGGTAAAGGTACCAGACTAAAAACCAGAAGATTATGAGTTCCAGTCCAACCTCAGGCACGAAGCCAGCTAGTCACCTTGAGCCAGTCATACTCTTTCAGCTCTAGGGAGCAGGTAATGGCAAACTACTTCTGAAAATGTTGCCAAGGAAACTCCAGAGACTTGTCCAGGTAGTTGCCAGGTGTCAACAACTAACTTGAAGGTGTGTGTGCACACACACAAAGTTAAAAAAAACAGCTTTGAATCACTGCAGTTGGAAATATTTGGAGATAAAGCCTTGGTAAATACCCAGAAATGATGAAAAAGTACGTGATTTTATAATCACAGAGCATTAGGACTGTAAGCTAGGAATTCCCTCTTTTAGAAAATGCACACATTTGCATTGTTTCATAGGCTTTCCTCCTGTGTGAAATGTAGCTGGATGTGTTTTTAATAAGCAATGGATAGACCTGCTGTTTAATGACTTAGGGACATTCCTTAATTCAAGTAGTCCTTAATCTATTAATCAAATCCAGTCATAGATTAATTGTGGAGATCGTAATGGGGCACTGACATCCTTGCTACAACTCACCTGCCACATATAAATTTCATAAATAAATAAATTAATTAAACAGTGTCTGCACTTTCACCTTTAGAAATTAAGAAAGAATAACTCATGGCAAGGTCCTATCAGACAGACATACCTCTGTCTAACCGATTATTAAGAAAGGTTGCCTTGATCTGCTATGAAGTCATCTCAATGAAGGAAGGAAAAAGAAAAGGTTAATTAAATCTTTCCCAACATGGTTCTTTATTCAAGTGTATTTCTATGCATAGCATTGCACCAGTCAAGAATCTCCCAGTTCTTCAGATCTGCCAAATTTCTGCTTCTTCCTATCCTGAGGGAAAGAACATTCCCTCTTATGGTTTCCTAAGCCAGGGAGCCAGGGATAAAGATGGGGAACAGCCAGGAGTCACTACTCATGCACAAATGCCAACCCCTTGTGAAGACCGTTAGCCTTATCTGGGAGTCCAGGTGCTTGGCGAGTAGCTAAGGGAAATTCTTGTGACCTTGTAGCTTTGATAAACCTTTAGATGAGATCTGATCCTGATCCTTCAAGTCTAACACTGTCCTTTTATGATTCAGCTATATGTAGGTTATTGACAAAAATCACCCAACCTGAAAGTGATGCAATTTATATCATAAATTTATACCATACTTGCAGAAAGTAGATGTAGTATGCACACATTGTGCATAATGTTGCAAAATGATGTGCAATACATAAATGCCACAACCCAGTGGTTCTCAAACTATATAATGTTACAACCTCATAAAAGGACACAGGGATTTATGCATAATTAATTTTAAGGATTTTATTAGGGTTAGAAATAATGCTACTACTTCTTATAAATCATTCAACTTTCATGATGCCTTCTTGATTTGGGAGTATTTTTATCAGTACTTCTGTACCTGGAGGCAGTATATTTAACTGCTCTCTTACCACTCAAGAAAAACGTTCTCAGCTTGAAAGGCTAGACATACAAATTTAGATTATGGATAAATGAACTTATATTGGAAGTCACCAGACAGCACGAAACCAGTCACCAATTATAGCACTGCTGTGACTTGACAAATGGGCTAGACTCATGGTTTGGCCAGTTCTCAAAACACTTCACAGTCTTTGTTCCTTGCTTTGGCTGTATAAATATGATCTGGCATGAGAAATGAGTTTTGACAGAGCTCTTTCCTTGACTGGGCAGACTCGATCAGTATTAAAATAGTTTTCACCCCTCGTTTGATTGCTTATGACCCCTGGAGGGTCATGACTTGTAGTCTGAGAACCCCCACCATAATCCCTTCCAGAGTCAATTTAATATCCCATGGTCATCACCATTTTATTGATTTCAATGGCTTTAAGCATAATTACCTCTTAGTGGGATTTGAAATGCTCTTGTATGTTGCTTTGACAGCTTTTAGACTGATACATTATGGAAATAAATAAAGTCAAAGAAAAGTAAATTACACATGAGTTTCTAGAGATTATTACAGTGAAGCTATAATGGCTTTTGCAACGAGCTGGAAATTATAATAGAAATAAGAAAAATTCATATATCTATTTTTATAACCCACTAAACTTCAAGCATGTACTAAATTACTCACATCAATATTAATAGATCTTCAAAATACTTAATTGGTATATTTTTGAATGTGACTGCAAAGAGCAGGAATAGTTAAACTGTTCATTTATTTACAAATGAAATGGATGACAATGAATTTCCGCTTTCCCATTGGTTCAGCAGGATATACTTTGCCCGAGATGCCACTGAAAATTAAGTGCAGATTTACTGTATCCTAGATCTAGTTATAGGACACAGAGGTGGTTCTATAATATAGTCATTTATAATTATTTATAAATTGTGTTTCTTTTATATGGCATAATATACCTTAATCCAGTCTATATGAGAACACTGAAAAAAATTAATCGCTTGCTTAGAGAAAATACCATCTTGGAACATCCTGGAGATTAATATTCTTATCAGAACTTGAGCCTCTTTGCATTACAGTCTATTTCAACTGACCGTAGGTCTTCAAGACCTAAGGTCACTTACGAGCATGGTGGTTTTAATGGCATGGATTTTATTTAATGGGATTGCTGATTCTTTGCAGCTTGTAAAGTTTTCAGTATTGTCATAAAGTAGAATTATTTGTATATTCGGTCAGGTGACAAGCTGCCCTCTTGAAAAAGAAAGGAGCTTATCCTGACATCTTGCAAATGCAAAAGAAGAAAAAGAAAAAAGCTTTACCATTTCACAGCATGTCCAACCAAAATGCATCGAATTAAAAAGTGTCTGAAACACATGAAGATGCACTTCAGCTATTTATCTGAACAGAGATCTATGGTGAACCAAACCCATTTCTGTATCAGTGAATTCCAGAGGAATAAAAGCCATTTATGAGCAATTTCATTAGTAATGATTACTACAGAAAATGATTAATCTCACTTAGATCATAATCTTTAATCTCTCTAACTCTGCAAATTTGTCATTGGTGGCAACTATTTTAAAATGTGATATATACTCTGAATTTTGCTCTTTATAATTGCTCTGTGGTACTTTTATTGCTGTGTCTTGTGACTTTATGTTCCTCAACACAATTTTTGTCTTGTGTATTACATCCCTCTATCCTATAAATTATACATTTCTTATCATACATAGAGTGTCTTTCATAGTTTAATGCATCTCTGAAAATGTATGTTACTCTTTTGTATAAACTATTGTGTCGCTTGGAATCCATCCAGGCATATCTAACTTACAAAAGCAGTGTCACTCTGTAAATGTTGTCCTTTCTGAACACATATGTAATGCCACACTTGTAGAAAAGGGGGTAGGACTGCAGCGTGGCAACATGACACTGTGTTCATTAGGCTGACTGGTTTGAGCTCCCCTCCTGTGGATACCAGTGGGTTCTCTCATATTGTGAATGGTCCTAGAGTGCTATAACTTGAGAAAACATGGAAGATTTTGAGGTTCATTATTGCATATTGTGAGCTAGACATAATTTGCAAAGAGGTTGCAAAGGCCAAACCAAATGTCCCTTTGTTTTAGAGCAAATCTTGTATGAAGAACCCTGCTGTTAAA
>JANHZU010000777.1:17243-41839 GCA_032468055.1 Acrochordus granulatus
CTATTTTCCAATAGGAAACCTCTATCATAGCAATATTGAACGTATTTATAAAATTCTGCACTAAAAATGCATGCTCTGGTACTATATATTTAATTTGGAATCAATAACATTGACTTTAGTGTATGTGCTTCTTCTATACATTGCAATTAGAAACCTATCTGATATGACTGGATTGCATCAATAATTCTGCAATAAAAGGAAGTATATCTTTCCACCAATACATGTCAAAAGAGTACATTAGTAATATATTGCATATTAATAAATTGGGATGTGTTGTGACTTGTCCACTAGTATTGAGATCTTTTCATTATTTTTATGGGTAATGAAGAATTAAGGGCAATTTGGATAGAAGTCTTGTTGAACTCAGCCAATATGATGGAAATTGTCTACTGGAAACCATAATTAGGAGAAGATTTGGCTGGAAAATAAGATCAGATGATAAGATCAGATGCAAGCAAGCTAGAACAAATGAAAGAAAAGAAACTGAAGACAAGAAGACCAAAGAATACCTGATCAAGAAATATCACCAAGAAACAAGGAAGATTAAGGAAGCACTGGAAATGATAAAGCAGTTGAATTAGAAACTTTTCTACCAAGCCATCAATGGAGAAACTGCAGTGAACCAGTCAACTGATAATGAAAAAACAGTACAGTTTTTTTGTAGGGGGTTAGCTATAGGACAACCTAAAGTACTACAACAATGCATCTTGGATAAAGGAGGTAGAGAACAAAAAGAAGAAGAAGAAGCTGAAGTGAAAGAACCGGTAATAACAGCAAAAATGATAGAGAAAAGGGCAAAGAAGTTCAAGAATTTGTCAGCATCAGGTGAAGATAAACTGCATGATTTTGGGTTGAAATATCTTACTGGTCTACATCCCACTATCCACTGATAGGTGGATAAAAATGCTTATTATTTCTCATCTACAAAATATTTCTTGTGCTGATGTTCTCAGGCACAACTAAGATTTGTATCTATTCATTATTCCCAATATAGCATAACTGATATATGATTTTTAACATCCACATTAACTTTGATTTTATCATATTACAAACATAGATTCCACCCAAATCTCATGTTGTGTTCTTCTAACTCCAAAAGCCTTCTGTTTCTTAGCTTCACACAACCTTTCATCTAAACCAAACAAGTGTAAAATATAATTTCAAATAGGGTAAACCCAATCCTCCTCCTTCCTTTGCAACACTTTATATTTAACTCAAGTTTTTCCCCCTGTCACACAAGTTTAGATATATCCTACCATTGTTTAAATAGTGTATCAGTTGTCAAAATAGATACTGTTTGACAGAAAAAAATCATTCTAGGCTAGACATTCATTTTTGTCACAGAAATTCTCCCCAGCAATGAGTTGTAATGTCTCCCATCTTAGCATATTTTTTTAACTTCATTCCATGTCTTATCATAGCTATTTTGAAATAATATACAATTTATATGGTATTTTTCTTTCCCAGATACTTTTCCTTCTTCTTAATCTTAAAACTGGTTTTATTTATCAATACTGTTTGATCTTCTATTTTTTTTGTTAACATCATTGTCTTCTGTTTATTAATCCTAAGACCTGCTAATACACCAAATTCTTTTAATTTTCCCATTAATATTTCAATTCTCTTTAAAGGATCTTCAAGAACTAACATCAAGTCATGTGCAAAAGTTCTTAATTTATAAGTTTCTGTTTTAATCTTTACTCCAACAATCCTCTCCTCTTGTCTTTTATTTCTATTCAGCATTTCAAGAATCAAAATAAACAAGAGAAGAGACAGTGCACATCCATTTGTCTTTTTGTGTCTCAGAATGGTTTGGTAGATCACCATTAACAATTATTTGTGCTTTCTATGAAGTGTAGATTGATCTTACCCATTTTTAAAGTTCTTTCCAAAGTTCATATATTCTAATACTTTGAAGAAGAAAGCCCAGTTCAAATTATCTAAAGTTTTCTCTGCATCTAAGAAAATCAGTGCAGCTTGTTTTTCATTATGTTGCTCCAAATATTGTAAAATATCTAACACATTTCTAATATTGTTCTTTAACTGTCTTTTTGGTAAAAACCCACATTGATTCTCATGAATACATTTTTGCGAAATTATTTTCAGTCTATCATCCAGAATCATTGTAAATAACCTGTACTCATATAATGACATCAGCCTGTAGTTTCTTGTCAAAGTCAAATCTTATCCCTCTTTGGGTATTACTGCTATATTTGCCTCTTTCCAACTCTCTGACATCTTTCCTTCCTGTAGGATAGAGTTTGATGTGTTTGTAAAGATTGTAAAAGTTCATCCTCAAAACATTTATAATCAGAACTTGATAATCCATTTGGTACAGGCATCTTTCCTAGTTAAACTTCCCTTATTGTTCTAGGTCTATTCATAATCTATCTCTGTTCCTTTGTAATCCGAGATAAATTTTGTTTCTTTAGATATTCTTCTATTTTTACGAGAAAGATGTTACTTCCTTTATATAAATTGGAACAATATTGATGAAATGCTTTTTGTAAGGCCACACTGTCCATTAATATAATATCCCCCTCTTGTAATTTCAGTATAATTTTTTTTCTTTTTAGAATTTATATGCTAGCCACTTCCTGATCTATTTGCAAACTCATTTTTTGCTTTAAATAATTTATTTTTATTTCCATTTCTTTTACTATTAACATAGATAATTGTTGTTGCAGAAGCTCAATTTGCTGAGAAATACTTATCTTCTCTGGAAATTTCTTTTATTTTTCTTCTTTTCTCTTTATTTCATCCAAAATGAAAAGATTGTCAGCTGCTGTTGCTGAATGCCAGATATAATAAGGCCACTCTTATTCACAATTTGATAGTTGATAAAAAGGCTGACCTGGCATACATTATTGAGACCTCGCTGAGACAGGAGGAGGAGATTCCCCTTTCTGAGATATGCCCAGTGAGATTTCCAGCTGTGGCACCAGCAGAAACCCCAGGATAGGGGCAGTGGGCTGGCAGTGGTCATCCAAGATACTTGGGAGGCATTCAGGAGCTCTGCTCCTCAGGTTGTCTTTTGCAAGACCCTATTTATTAAGTTGGGCACTAAGAGGGAACAGTTGGTACTGTTGCTGTTATCTACCTGCTGCATAACAACTTCCCTGCCTGAGGTCCTCAGCTCCATGGTTAGACTAGTGGTAGAGTATCCCAGCTTATGAACTTCAACTTGCTTTCCTTGGAACTGAGGTCTGAGGGAGCTTGGGAGCTACCTCTGTGTCTGTGCTTTCCAGCACTCATCTTGGTATATGGAGTAGTTAAAGAAAACTAAGAGACACCTAAAGTGCTACTGGTGAATGATAGGGGGTAAAGATGATCAAACATAAGCTGGAACTATTATAGCCTGATTGTTTTTCCACCCTTGTGTCCACAGATAGTTGCCCGGTGGCTCTATTCAGATGATCTGGCTGTCCCTTGGAGGGTGTTATACTGGTTTTCATCTACAGAGTCACTGTGAAGAATATTCTGCGTACGTAGCAGATAAAGTTGCTAGTATTTGTTCTATGATGGACTCTAGATTTAGGTCAATGTTAATGGATGCTACAGGGGTTAAGTCTTACAAGATTATCTGGGGGGGGGAGTTTGATCCTGTTGCATCTGAGGAAGTGTACAGGGCTCTTGCAGTTGTTAGATTGGCCACCTCTGTGTTAGACATGTGTCCCTTGTTGACTGGTTAAGGCTGCCCATGAGGGGGTCTGGGTGGTTAATAATTCCTTGAGGGAAGGGTGCTTCCATTAGCTGTCTCCTGACATTGGATTCATTGCTCAACCCAACCAGCTTGGACAGCTTTCATCCAATCTCCAGCCTCCCTCTTTGGGGAAGGTTGTGGACAAGACATTTGCATGGCAGCTGCAGAGATCCTGGATGAAGCAGAAACAAAAGTATGAACCTCTTTTCAGGCCACATTGAAACCACGTTACAGGACTGATGGCATTGATCATGGTCTTAGGTGACCTCTAGCAGGAGCAGGTAGTATAACCATCCTCGCTCTTCTTGACTTTATAGTGGCATCTGGACCAGCTTTGGGAGTTGGGGTGGGTGGCACTGTGCTGGTTTTCCTTCTTCCTCTGGGATCAATTCCAGTTAGTGTAGATTGGGGGAGATGACAGATACAGCCTGCAGTCCCTATTGTGGTTCCCCAGGGCTCAGTTCTCTTTCCTCATCTATTTAACATCTACATGAGGCTGTTAAGTGATGTGATCCAATGGTCTGGGGTGAGGTATCTTCAATATGCTGAAGATACCCAATTTATATATCTATCCTAGGCTGCCTAAGCAATGCTGTGGATGTCTTGTCCCAGTCCCTGGAGACTATGCAGGTCTGGATTGTTTGCAGTGGGCTTCAACTTAAGCAAGACAGAGTTGCTCTGGGTATTTGGGGCTTCTGATGACAAGTTGTGGATGGAACGTCACTGACTCAGACAGACCTGCTGTGTTTTCTGTGGCCAGGAAGTCCTTTACACACTTCAGGGTTCAGTGCCAGTTGTGCCTATTCCTGGACTGGGGGGCTTTGCTAGCATTCATTCATACCCTCCTGCCCTCTTGCCTGGATTACTGCAATGTGTTCTACATGGGACTTTTCTTGAGGAGTATTTGGAAACTTCAACTGGTGAAAATATAACTGCATGGATAGTAAAGAGTATTGATTATTTGACACATATAACATCAACTCTATGTGAGCTGCATTGGCTGCCAGTGTGATCCTGGGTACAATTCAAGATGCTGGTTATTATCTTTAAAGCCCTTTATAGTCTGAGGCTGGGTTACCTGAGGGAACATTTTTCCCCAATTGTTTTCTACTTATCCAATTCAGTCTGACAGGTTGGGCATGCTACAGATCCTATCAGCCAAGGAATGTTGGCTGGTGGGGACCAGGAGATGTGTCTTCTTTGTTGTAGTCCCTGAATGCCTTCTGAAACATTCTTCTTTCAGAGATCAGGATGATTCCGATTCTGTTGGCCTTTATCATATCACAGCCGATCAAAATAGGAACCTGGAGAATAAAAGCTGTCACTACTGCTAATAGTGCTGTAGTGCTGAAACTAATATTAATGTACACTAATGGGGGACAAAACAGAAAAAGAAGGAGCTACCTGGGTTTAAGAGAGGAGATACATGTTTGAGGGTTGCTGCACAGTAGGATTACAGTGCCAGTCAACGCATGAAGTAGCTCCTTATTTTCCATCAACAGAATTTGTGGTCATGTGTATTACACTAGGAAACCATAAGGAATAATAAATCTGTGTTGTCAAGAAGTTTGGTGGAAAAAAAATTCCCAGAAAATCTGTCTAGTATAATGGGTCTCTCATTCTTCTCCCCAACCCACTTTCCCTCTCATTATTTTAAGCCTCTAAGAATCACAGAAGCATAGTGGTAAGACATTAATGTCTTTGAAAGAGGAAAGTCCAGAATTTTCAGTCCCTGAAGGGTTTTTAAAAATGAAAAGGGTATATTAAACTATTTCTTTTAATAAACAGACTTTAATAAACAGACCATACTGTGCTTGGTTTAGGTATTTTGGTGGTAAAATCTTGTGGTACTCCTGGGAGTGTAAAATGAAGTAGATTATGAGTTGCACACCCATAGTCTAGCACTTGGGAACAGATCACATGGATTCATTTACATCTATCAAATTTCTGCCAGGCACAGAATAGTTTAAAATCAGACATTTTTTGCCAAAATAAAGATATCCTCTCTAGTTGCAAATGTGAGCTCCCCACAGAACATTGTTCTTTTGTTACTCCACAAATTTATCACTTCTGATCCTTAAAACACTCTTCCAAACACCACGCAGCAGTAATCATTCCTTGAATCAGTCATAATAGTTTTAAACTGGCTGTAAGCAGTATCCAGTCACTCCTGATTTTTTTTCCAACTTCAAATATCTTCTTTTAAATCTTAAAATACATATTAGAGAGATAAATTAATATTTGCACTTTGCTGTTTTATATATATAGAGAATAAATTTTAAATTTAAAAGAAGGCAAACTTGAAATCAGCTTCATAGAATGTTAAGCGTTATACTTCATTTAAGTTTCTTGCAACATGCAACCATTATTTTATGGCCATGTTTGCTCAGAGATGTATGTACACGCACATACATATATCTTATAGTTCATTGAACCATTTTGTAAATTTGCCATCGTCTAATTTTGGCAGTGGTGCAGCTTGATAATTAAAAAGTGTGTTATCTCTTGCCAGCTCATTATAGCCAACCGTAAACCAACCTTAGCTTTCCCTAATCCCATCAACCCAGTCTGTAGGAAGGGTCAGAGGTCAGTAACTGCTTCTAAAAACACTGTTCAATTGAATTCAAACACACAGTTACCTACTAAGCAGCTGCTTGCGAACAAATCAGAATCTGTCCTCATTCCCAATTGTGAAGGTCTCTTATTGCATGAAAAGTGCAGATCTGAATGGACTCCTCATTCATCGCTAAGACTGCAGGACAGACTGAGATCAAGTCAGCACTTCCCCCACTGCCATTTAAAAAGTATATGTTATCCCCTGGGGGATAATGACTGGATGTTTTCACAGACAAACTGCTGAACAGAAGACCTGAATCTCCCATAGCAAAACCACATTAATTGCAGAAAGATCCAGAGAAATGATGCAAAAAGAATGTTTGCATTTCTAAGGGTAAGCCATGAAGGATCATGGATGTTTCAGAGTGTGACTTGGCAACAGTAAACCCAACTGGGTCCAGAGGTTCATAGCGTAACTGTTCAAAGGGTAAAGCGGACTTCTCTGCTTGGGTTTTTTTCCATTGTGGTCATTTATGTGTGTCTTGGCTAGCATGTAGTGCTAAATAATAGCTACAATGGGAAGGTTAAAAAAATTAAATACTGTTGTAAGGTTCACCGTGTGGTACTTGGATGGGAGACTGTGTGCAACTTCAGGTGTATAGGCTAGAGAGAGAGGTTAAAACAAACCTTTGACGACAACAGTAAACCACTTTTGGAGTCATGACCAGGAAACTGCATGTTAACTCACCAGGAATTAGACTTGACTTGAATGCAAAACATGTGCAGATAACAAGAAGAGGAGATCCTCTTGGAAACTTTGTGAAATGGGTGGGTTTTAAATGGCTATGCTGATTGGGAATGCTGGGAATTGTAGATACAGTGCATTTGGAGAGTGCCACATTGGAGAAAGATGACTGACTATGCTATTGGCTGTTTTAGAAAATCACATTACTGAGAGGGTGGGAATTTAGCCTAAAGGAGGCTTTGGGTGGAATCTGCCTTAGGACTAGTTTCTGGAAATGAAAAAGAAATATTTGAAGGAGACAAGACCAGATGCAGTATCATGATGGGTTGAAAGCTCTTAAGATCAATTCATAAATGTACTGTAGTCTCAAGAATATGCTTTAACTAATGTCTTGTAATTGATACATTTCATGTTGCCTTTTATCTACATGACTGCCTTGTGGGCTGCCTGGAGCATTTCTTTTTATGTAAGAGTGGGATGTAAGCTGAATCACAGTGAATCACTTATATTTATTGCCAGGTAATGTGATCAAGATTAGACTGTAAGCCACTCGCTACAATTTACTTTCCATAATTGTAAGGCTTTGCTATAAATAATCTCTAGTAAGATAAATGCACTTTGTGCATGCCTAGGAGCCCTCTTTTTCTCCGTACTGTACATAAACTACATGTGTATATCTCTATCTATCTATCTATCTGGGTTGTACACTGGTATGAGAAGATGCTGGGAGGCTGGTTTCCACAAACTGCTCACTTTTCATCCTATCACTCATTTTTCATTTCAAGTACCACTTTTCCTGAATCACATTTTATTAATTCATATCATTCTGCTTCCTCTCAGCCTGCCTGCATATAATAAAAATTGGACATCTATTTTAGAATTATGAAGGATTTGAATCACTGTAGTGGTTTGAAAGATAAAGGATTTAATACTGAGGGACATTAGAACAGTTAAAAGAAAGAATTATACATCACTTCTCTTCAGAAATGCAACAAATTTGGTTTAAAATAAGATAACAGATTGTATCGTAATCCACTTTGATTATCACCATCTTTGGGAAGGTTGGCCTATTTTGTTAGTCATAGCCGGTTTTCTATACGTACATGAAGTATAGACATACTGTAGCTTTAAAAACTATATTGCTACATTTGATTCTGATACAATACATATGTACAGTATATGCAAAGAATGAGAGCTTTCAGGAAAACGTATTACTTAGTGAATGATCTTTCATATTTTTAAAATCATAAAATTTCCAGATACAGAAGAGCATTATTAGGAACAAGGAATGTTAATATTTTACTGTGCTCCTAAGTTTTCTAAAACTCTTTATACACAAATAATTTTCTTTGAGGGAATCCCATTGGTTCTTTGGCATTAGAAAAAAAAAGGAAGCCGAATTCCATCAGGTTAAGTTTATATTAGACTGTTGAAATGTTTATGGTGACCTTCTGTTTAAAATAGAAGCTGAACTTTTGCAAGCAACTTTCTACATAAATCAACACAGTAGTAAGTCTGGACACACAGAAACACTTTATTTACTAGGCTTTGGTTATCTCTTGCTTTTGAAAGTTACTCTTTCTTGGCCTTAAATTCTCAAGTCATCGTAATGTGCTAACAACTGGGCCTGAATTTAAAACTCCCGGAAAAGGAACAAGCAGAAGATAAAGTCATATAAAATACGGGCTCTGTTTTGTTTAAAGGAAAAAAGGAAAGAAAAAAAAGGTTCTTTTAATTATGTTTGGCTTTTTAAAAGTTTTCTCTGTTCTTTTCTATTTGTCCCTTCCTATTCCCCATCTTTTAAAAAAGGAGCAAAGAGAACCTAAGACCCTCTTAACTGTAGCTGAAAGTTTATTCAGGTGCTATGAATCAGAAAGGGCTCGGGAAAGCAAACTTTCACCCCTGCTAAAATACCTGCCAGAGGACAAGGCTCGCAGTAATCCCCTTGCCCTCATCCAGAAAATGGGGGTGAGGGGAAGCTGCCCTCTCATTATAGTTTGGGTCTCAAGGTTAGCTAGAGACCCTTAGGGTAACCAGCTGTCAATTAGAGATAACTCCCAGCAATGCTTCTCTGAAATTGTGGACTTATCTCCTAGCAACCTGAACCCTCCTCTTCTTTTGGGCACCCCAACCCCCTTGGCTGGGCCATCAGCTCAAGAGGCATCTTTTCAAGCCAGCAAAAATAACCTTGTCAATGCGGAGGGAGGGAGAGATGCATAAAGAGGGCTGTGTTCAGAGGTAAGTCAGAGGAGCTTTGGTCTGGGGGATTTCATTGAAGAGGGCTCGCCCTCCCTTATGCCTTTCCACAAATGCAGACAGAAATAAATGGAGAAAGAAAGAAAGAGAGAGAGAAAGAAAGAGAGAAAGAGAGAGAGAGAGAAAGAGAGAGAGAGAGAGAAAGCCAAATCTTATACAGTCCTTACTTGGCAGGCAATCCCATGAGAAATTGCGTTGCTTTCCTTCTAACAAGCAAACAAATAAACAAACCCAGCATTTCTTACATGGAAAAAAACCCATCATCTCCCACTCTACTTAACCTCTTCACTGGACCCTTGCTGGAGAAGATAGGCCGATTGTGTTTGGTCAAGATGAAGTTATGTGGTGGTATTAGTGAAAAATAGGCAAAGTTACCACCATTTCACCCGGTTCTCTTCTGAAACATATCTTTTATACCACAAGAATCGATAGTTAAGAGTTACCACGTTGCAGGAGGAACTTGGGGCTCTTTGTACTTCATGTGGCAGCCCATCCAGAAAACAGACAAGGATCATTCCGGCTAAGCAGGGTCAAAAAACAAAAACACCCACAAACAAATAACCAAGCCTACATACCATTTGCAGTATTAGTATCAGCAGCTTTTCTTTAAAAAGTAATCAAAGGATCAATTTTTCCCCTCTTTTTATTGGGGTCTGCATTCCTTAAATTAGTTGTTTCGATAAGGTGCAGTTTAGCTCATCTCAGCTTAGAGAGGGATTGGAGACCAAGGAAAGAGCAAGGGGAAAAAGCTTGCTAGAAGAGGTGTTGGGTTGGTTTGTTTTTTCAAAGGGTGCCTTTGATAGAGCTCTGGTCCATCCTGACAAAAGGGCTGCTCAGAAATGTTGCACAAATGCCATGTGCAGAATGCAGGGCTCCGGAGGGGGCCTCATGTAGGCACTTGTCCTGCAATCAAAGATTCAGCTCAACACGAGTCCTTTGTGTGATAACAGCATCAAACCCCCATGCCTGAATGCAGAGACGCTGTCTGAAGAGATGCATAGAAAATAAACCCCTCGCCCCCTCCTTCCCCGCCATCCCCTTAGTGGAATGAGATGGTTTCTCTCCAATTTTTAAAGATAAATCACCATTTAATCCATGCCTCTCATCTGATTCCCTCTCCCCATTTTTAGCCAAGGCAAATCAGAAGAGAAGAGAAGAGAAAAGGAGGAGGAAAGAATCATTCTGCCATGGTGGACCTCAGCTCCAGCCCGTGCTTCAGATGTATGTGCTTCAAAATGGCTGACATTTATATGCTCGTGAATGCATGCAAGTGCAGATGGGTGGATGTCACAACATGAAGTGAGGCATCCCCACCTGTCTGCGAAGGAAGGAAGGAAGGAAGGAAGGAAGGAAGGAAGGAAGGAAGGAAGGAAAGGAAGGAAGGCTGGCCTTAAACCTGCAGCCCTTGCAGATCTGTTTAATATTATTTTGCCATTTTTCTTCAGGAAAAGAAGATTTGGCAGCGGAGGAAATAACTTTTTTAAATTTGGAAAATGACAGTATACAGCATTATCTCTTACTAAATAAGAACACGATGTAATTAGCAATGTTTACCCTCTCTCAGATTTTGTACGGATGTGTTCTTTTGAAAAGTGCATGGAACTGATGAATTTCGAGACTTTGGTTCTCCTGTCAGAAGTACAATCGAATGGTTTTTCCACAGAGAAAGAAAAGTGATGTACAATTATCAACATATAGAAAAGTTTAACATGAAATTTATAATCTAACACCTGGAATTGTTTTAATGCTATTTTAAACGGTCCAAATATGTTTCAGGAAGTAAACTGTTTCTGCAAAATTATAAGTGTTATTTTAAGCTTTATTTAGGTAAAATAGAAACAAACATGCTTTTAAAGTGACAATAATTTTATACTAAATACTACTTTTGTTGCACGACATTCAAACATCCTTAACAAAAACAGGGCGGACTTTGTGGTTTGGAATTATTTGATAGTATATTATGTGACTAAATTTAAGATAGAAATCCATGAATAGAAGCAATATTTCTCTTCTTTTTTTAACTGCATATCATTGCCAAAGGAGAAAATCACTAAGCCTCAATGTTTGCTTACATTTCGATACTTTGAAGTATAATTAAGGTTCTTTTTTTAATTTAATTTAGTTCGAAATACCCCTAACTGGAAACAACTAAACGCAAGTAAATATGGCTTGAGAATAAAAATATGGAAAACAGCAAACATTATTTGGGTTATTGGTTTCACCCAAGTAAATTAACTATTTCCACAAAATGTAGAAATGCAGCCAGGCACTGGATCAGACTTGAGACTCATTCTTCTTAACATATGTTTCAAATTATCCTTCAGTTACTTTGCATGTATATGATATAAGTTCATAGGTTAAACTTTCAGGAATAAATCATGGATACAATGAAGAGTTTTGTCAATGACATCAACTAGGGTTTTTGTTGTAATCTTCTTTGGCTTATAGGGGTGTTAAGCTTCTTGCATTCTGATAGTTGTGCCATGTGGTTCAAGCTACTTACAGTGTCTTTCAGTCAGAGCTTTCCCGCCACCCTTAATGGATGGAAAACTTCTTTTAAATTACTACGAGCACTGCAAACTTCAGTATATTTTTAGATACAAATTTATTTACATGGGACATGATCCATCCTCTCACCCCAATTGAGTCTTGCCATTGACAGTTAAAAAACAGATACTACACATGAGAAAGACATTTGCTTCACTAGCAGAACATAGGAAACAAAAGTACACGTGAAAAGCCCCGCTGGATCACCCGAGGCGCATTTTAGCCCAGCAT
Source organism: Acrochordus granulatus (assembly GCA_032468055.1). Classification (NCBI taxonomy): domain Eukaryota; kingdom Metazoa; phylum Chordata; class Lepidosauria; order Squamata; family Acrochordidae; genus Acrochordus; species Acrochordus granulatus. Next base: position 29,282 of record JANHZU010000777.1, read on the forward strand.
TTTATGCTTCTCTTTGGACTGCTTGCAAGCAGGAGATGAGACGTACGCCCCCTTTTCATTCAACTGGTATCCAAATTATGCTGCCTACAACCTAGAGATATTCTGAGCTTTAATGACTAATAACACTTGATAGAATTAGCCTCCTTAAATTTATCCAATCTCATTTTAAAGCCAGCCAGATGTGGACATGACCACCTTCTGCGCCAGATGAAAGATATGCTTTTTGTTGTCAAAATCTCCTTACAATCAACACCACCTTCTAGTTCCTGATTTTTTTCTTTTTTACGAACAGGAGATCCAAGGGGTAAGAAACACAAGAGCCCTTATGACTCAAGAGAACCCTATACTAGATTAGATGACAAATAGTTTGTCTGTGCCTGGCTGCCATTTTGTAATTAGCTCTACTGCTTTGCTACCATGGTAAGCTGGAATTCGGGAGTTAAAAGTGTGAAAACCCCTGCTAAAATTCGTTATAAAATAGCTTAACATGCACAGAAGAAAGGAATATATTTATTAGCTCATTAAAACTGAATTTTTCTGTTGCTGACATGGACACCTTTGTGCAGCCTTCTCAATATAATATGGAATTAGTTTGTAATTTCCTTCTTCTGAAATTTTCTTTTATTTTCTAGTCCATAATTGTGAGATTCCCAGACGGTCCTCCAACCAAGTATCGACCGAGGATGATCTTGTTTAGCTTTTGGATCAACTAATGCTATCTCTGTTTAGGCACTAACTATTGTCCACTTGGTCCCAAAATCCAGGATTAACCTTTGTGTCCACATTTCAATTGTGTTATTTCTCTAATAGATATTTATATCACTTGTGGGAAACCTATAAAAATAGATATTTATTTAATACTTTGAAATCAGTTGCACTGTGGAGTAAAATAATTCTTCAAAAGAATCCTGTTTTGCCTCACAAAGGAATCTGTGGTGGACCAGAGATGATCAGCAGAGTCCTGTTCCCCATTGAAACAGATAACAGAGCTGGGGAAGTGAACTATACTTTTTTGTTTTTAGTGTATGAAATGTTTAAGGATTCCCTCTAGATTTTTTTTAACTTAAAAATGGGTGTGCCACTCTATTATATGAAGCTCCCTTCTTTTTTCTCTGGCACTTCCTAGAATGAGCATGACATCTCAGAGAACAGCAGAGAAGCATTTAGTCTGCTATGTGATAATATTATGATAAATATCAACAACCTTGATCAGGATTTGTAAGGGAAGCAGTTAAAAATAGATAGAACATGGGAGCAAGAGGTTTCACACATTTCCTAGACTCACATTGGGACCAAATTGCTTCTTTTTGAAGCTGATTCATGGTAGGCTGTGTTGGAGGACTCTGACACTTACATATCTACCCTGGTAGCAGGTTACTTGCATGTGTCTTCCAAAATAGTTATACAAGTCAAAGTCTGGCATAAAGAGACTAAATCAGTATTCACACATTTTTTGTTAAAAAAATCATCCTGTCAAGTCCTCAGACAATGTTTATAAAATGACATTTATTTAAAGTAACTCGTTTAAAAGTATCCTTAAAAATTGCCATATAAGACAACTTACTTAAAATCTAGCATTCGCTCTGGTATGATAACTATTGGGAATGGAAACAGATTTTCTCAAACCCCAGGGCTGCTGCCAAAAACAGCACCCCCATGTCTGGTTCTCCCTCCTCAGTACCACTTAGTAGTAGAATGCATGACATGATGTCATTACAGGGTGAATTCCACCAGACTCCCCCACCCTTTGGCAGCTTAAGATGTGGAACGGAGTAGGGAAACCCACAGAGTGATATCACAGCACGCACTTTATTAATAACCGTGATGAAACAAAGATGGAGAATTAAACATGAGGCTTTTATTTTCAGTGGCAGATATATGTTCTTGGTTCTCTCTCTCTCTCTCTGTAAGTGTGTGTATGTATTGCCAGGAAGTACAGCTTGCCTTTGTGTGTGGGAGTGGGTTGAAATCTTTCTTCCTTGAAAGTAGCTGCTGTCTCTTTTTCTCAGGAGAAAAGTTTGGATTGTGCAAATTGGTACCTTATGATGATAGCTCCGGAGGCAATAGTCAGGATTCCCTTAAACACTGACAAGAAAGACAGGCTATGTTAGTAGTGTGAAAGGTGCTAGCTGCATTGCCATTTGCTCTTCTCCAAGCCCAGGCATTCTCTCAAGATGATGGCTGTTCTGAGCAGGATCTACTCAACAGCGCACATTCCTTGAGATGTGCCTTTACCAAGCGCATCTGTTTAAATATGCATCCAGGCAGAGTGGTTTAGAAAAGTGATGTAAGCAGATTTTTCAGTTACAAAACGTACCTTTTCAGGAACTGTTTTTTTTTTTTAAATCAGACCTGGAAGTCATTTATATGCATTATGCATGCATACTTAAATCATCCTGCCAAAGCAGTTGCATAATAGAGAGACTGGCTTGGATCAGGAGGCCTGAAGCTACAACCAGACTCTTATCTGAGTCACAGGAAGAAATTTTTCACTGATTTAGGTTAACTTTTGTGTTTTTGTTTTTAAAGAAATCACCCACACACAATTCTTCCAGTTTTATATTCCTGCTAGTTAATATGTGCCTGGATTCACTGGTGTGTCCTGCTGTGTTTAAGCAAGAACTGTGTAGAATTTGCTCAATTAGCTGTACATTCCTCTGTTTGCTTTCCTGATTTGCGCCTTCCCTTTCATCTATCAGATGTTCACAAGCTTTCCATTAGATGTTTCCTGTTTCTAATAGTTGCTTGCAATTTGTTTTTCCTCTGAAGCTATGGTGCAGGCTCCAATATGTGTTGAGATGAGATAGCAAAGTGTGTTTTTAGGGCATTGGGGATTGGAGAGAGGCTGCAAAAAGGGTTAAGATTCACTTGTATTACTTTGAAGAAAATATTTTACTGGGCAGACACATGACTTATGTGATACTGAATATATAATGCCTGTCTAACACATGCAGAATTTCTACTGAAATCATTGGGGCAATTTGTAATGAATGTAAGTTCTGTTAAAATTAATGAGATTTAAGCACAGCTAATTTGTCATGCATTGGGACCATTTTATTTCAGGCTGTGCCTCTTTAATGAGAATGTTAGATGTATGACCATACTTTCCATTCATACCACATTATTTATTTATTTGTATCTGAAATGCATCAGTTGCCAATCTAACAGCACTTCTCAGGGTGACATAATAAAATAGCTAAAATGTAAATACAAACACAATTACAAAAATTAAATAGCTACACATCGTACTTATCAGTGACTTAATCTGCTGATAAAAATTGTAAGGATTATTTTGATTCCTGTTCCTTTCTTTTCAAATAATTGAGGTTGTCCTCTTGTCTTTTATGTTAGGAATATCTCATTAAAACCAGGAAAAAATAAACACTATAACATAAAACAGGAAGCATAAAGGAATTGTCATATTGTTACTGTACTGTTTTATTTCTTTCCTTTGTATGTTGTAAATAAGGTGACAGTCATTAGCATCTCTTTTTAGAATACGTTGTGCTTCCTAGTCTTTTATTTATGGAATATAACCCTCTTTCCCCATGCTGATATGCCTTATTAGCATTCAGTTACACCAAACCTCTTAAGTTAATAGAAAAGAAATTTCAAAATAATTTCATTTTTTCCAGGGGAACTGGTTATTGATCAGTGAATATTTTCATCCACATTTTGAATTTTAGAAACAAGAAATAGTTATTCCTAACCTGGCTGTTGTTGTGTTTCATTTGCAGAGGGGAAAAACCAGCTTAAAAACAGCTTGCTTCTTTTTGCTTTGAACTTTGAGATGATTTCAATCTTACCATGGCGTTTACTGGATCGGTTCTATTTTATTTTAAATTGCAGTCAATCACTGGATTTGAATCCCAAATCTAAGACCTTGGGAGGGACCCAAAAAAGGAGTGCTTACTCAAGAAACCTGCTGGGACTTTGTGGCCTACTGCTAGGCAACCACCCATCCCCACCACAGCAAACATATGACCACAAAATGGATGATCTCATCCCTAAATCAGCTATTTGACATGCAGATTGCATGGCAAAAATCCTTCTTCCATAGTACAAGACTGCTTTGGCAGCAGGTGCAACATAAAAGTGCATGGGTTTTGTTTTCCTCACATTTTAGAATTAAAATTGGTTGATTCTGTGCCTTTCACAGTTCCTGAAGTTCCATTGTGTGTCTCTCTGTGTGTGTGTGTGTTAAATCAGTCTTCCATGCCAAGAAAGCATGGCTCATTTTTTATACCCCTTCCCCCAATTCTAGGCCACAACAGAAAAAAAGCAGAGAGAGGAAGAGAGAGAGAGAGAATGGCAAGTCTAAATAAATGTTCTAGAAGACACAACCGCAGCCTTTTGTCTTTTAATGCCAAGAAACAGCACAGGAAAAATGCAAGGAAGTAGTACCTCTCTGGCCATCTTTTACACTGATTTGTTGAAGTGATCCTGTATATACAGTCCTTGTCGTGAAAAATCCCTTTTGAAAACAAGCTTATATTTCATACTTTTTTCACTGTGTGGTAGTTGAGTAGGTGCAGTTTCAGTACCATGTTTTGAAAAGGAGCCAGTTGCACTGAAATATTTTCTGGGATGAGGCAAAATAACAAAAAGCGCTCATCCTTCCATGGTGTGATTCACATATTGGGCCTCGAATAGCAGTAGGGTACATTGTTCATTGTCTACCATTGCAGACTAGATCCTGAAAATCTGCTGCAGATTTTTTTGCAGATTTTTAGCTATATGAAAGGTATGAGCTATATGAAAGAGATATTTGCTCACCGTCTGTAGAATGCATGATAGCTTATCTTAAATTCTGCCAGGATGTTAGAGCCCAAGTGCCAGATTAAGGGAAGATGGGGAATATATAACAAAGCTGAGGGAGTGCATGGTGCATATTGATTTGAAGCTTCTTAAACATGCTTTTGTCCAGGGTAATTGATCATCTGTGAGGCTGCAAAATGCATTCATCTGCAAGTGCTTATGAATGGACTAAATCTTTACAATGTTAAAGAATAAATATTACTAAATAGTATTTTTTCATATATGGACTGCATTAACATTAAAAATTGAATAGAAATGCCACTTCACTGGGAAAATTTTTTTGGAGATTTATCTCCCTTGTTAAGTGATGTGCCAGAAGGTATTCCCACAGATTATTTCTTAGTGATCTTTAGAAGTCATTGGTTTGCAACCTTAAAATATTTGCAATTCATGCTTCTTTGTTCATATATATCTTTTGCCTGATATAAATCCCTTTCTGTGACCAGAAAAATAGTATATCTCTATTCAGTGCAAATCCTTTGGTTGGCTGAGCATTTCTATATCTTTTTTAGAAATTAAAATTGGCTTTACATTTTTTCTTTATTATATGCTTTTTTCTGCTGAACTCATTCATACAAATTAAGTAGAAAAATCATAAATGAAAGTAATACCCATTTATTTTCTTTTTTTTAAACATGTCTCACAAACAATTATCCTATGTCTGATAACTGATTTATTAAAACCCTAGAAATGCAATCACTGGAACCTCCACCTGAGTTCTATAGCACTTAGCAAAGTATAACCATTAGGTATTATTTCCCTTTCATCACAGTACTATCTCCTATACTCTAAAGAAAACTGAAATGCTGTAAAATGGAATGCTTCCTGGTTTAAGTCTGTATTGTATTTCTTCCTTGTCTTATTTGCAACATGTATCACAATACCTGCTGCAGAATGTAATTGGCCTTCTCAGTCACAAATTTCATAAAGTAAGAGAAAGTAAAATAAACAATGGCTTTTCCTTGAAATGCCATTTTATGGACTCCAGTACAAAGAGGGGAACAGAAATCAAAGAATTCCATCACCTCCTCTTGGGTCCTGATCCTTATATATTGTTTCTGTTTAGCTAGTCATTGTAAGAACTGCTGCGTAACTTTAAGAACTAAAGCCTAAATTTTCTTGTTTTCTTCTCATCTCTTTTTCTTTGGGCCGATTCATCTAAATTATAAATTAATTATTTATCATATTTGGGGGATGAAAACAAAACTATTACAATAAGCATTTCAGAGCAGGGCTCAGGGTTACAATATGAGGACATCTGGACTGCATTAAAGCTCAGAGCAGTTACTCTTAAAGACTGGAATTTTACTCATCGAAAATCCCCTTTCATTTGGAGGACTTATTAATGGAAAGACAAGATGGCCTAATGAAAGAAGCCATTTTTAGTCCAGGGGCTGCCAACTGCTGATGTCTACTGCAAGAGCATTTCCAGATGTCACTTCTAACAGTAAACCAAAAATGGCGGGTTGTCAAAGTGCCACAGAAGTTATGTAAGATGATTCTGGCTGCTAATCAATGATCTGAGTCAAAATAGTAGCAAATTCTTGGGTGAATTTCAGGTATGTTGCTTTCATGTTCTTACAATATTTACAGAAAGATACTGTATGAGAAATTTTCATTTGTTCTACCTTTAAAGGTAATTCGGAAGCTCAAAAGCTAGACTTAAATAGGATATATGTGGCCTAAATGTTATCTGTCAGCTTAGCCAAGTGGCTTAAACTAATAAATGGTACAAACCCCAATTCAAGTCAAGCTGCATGGTATCCCAAATCACACAAATGACTTGGGTACAGGAGGAAAACAATCTACCTAGCATTTCTACCCATCCCCTGAAGTTAAAAGAAATACAAAAATAATTAATGTGTTTCTCCTTTCACTACAAATGAAATCTGTCACATCAAAGAACTATCTTGCTCTTTCTAATGGTAGATTATGACCTGTACCTTTGGGCTATTATAATGAAATGAAATATCCCAGAATGTGAGGATAAAATGGAACAATAGAAAGATGTATGCCATGATAGATTACAAGGCTTACATCCGTACAGTCTCAGCTTCAATCCCAAATGACTGCACTTGAGAAAAATAATCAAAATGAAAATTAGATAATGTTATTTTTGTATAAGATTTAACTGTATAATAATAAAGCTGTATATAGCAGTCATAGAAAGTTATTGTTTAGAAGCTCATAAAAGAAGAGGGGACCATCCCATACTCTTGCTTTCTTCACAGGGATTCTATTTTAGCGTGTTAAATTTACATACTGTTTTTCCATCCAAAAATAATTCTACTTAAAGTGGCAAAGAATAAAACAGAAAGAAAACAATAACCACACCATGAAAGCTCAATGTATTTTTTTAAAAATATTTAGATGAAACACATAAAAATATATTGTTTGAACCACCCATTAGCTTAAATCTAATTCATCAATAAACCATTTTAACTGTCAAAAGCCTATCCAAATAAAAATGCTTTTGCCTGCCAAAAGGAGGACAACAGAGCTGAAGCTAGTCTCCCCATGACAATGGAGGTCACCAAGAAAGGTTTTTGTTTTACTGCCTGCAAAATGTTTTCACTAGGAAATGGTGAATATAAATAGATATATAGAAATACTTTGTTGGGCCATACTATCTGTATAAAAGATGTTGGAATGATACTTGACTGTACATTTATTACAATTTAGCTATATGATGTGGCAATAAAAAGAAAAATGCAATGTTAAGTTTCATCCAAAAAATATAGAAATATATAATATTTCCTCAGATTAGAGGAAATAAGTATTACGTGTTACCCTGTGCTACTCAGACCCAATCTAAAGTATTATGTACGGTAATGTTTATGTACAATTTATGTGCATCAACCTTTAGGAAGAGTGCATACAAACCTGAATAGGTGCAGAGAAAAACACCAAAATGAACAGGAATTTATTAACTAGATCAAAATAATTTCAACCCCACTAGTACAATTTACGATAGTTTGAAATATAGCAGATTAATTCACCTCATCCACTAAACCCTTGCATCTCAAATGTACCACACACTCAAGCATTTTACCCAGTGATGGAATACTCAAGATAAACTGAAATGTTCTTACATAATGGATAAAGGCTCTTCACATTTTTTTTGGTATAATGAGAATGAAATCTGTTGTAAAAGGGCATTCCACTTGTCCAGTCTTCCACAGCTACTTTCAGAAATCTGGAAAGACAGAGATCAAAAAGGTTTTAACTCGGAGAGTCCTCTCTGGAACATTAGTCAGTACAACTTGAAAACTATCAATTGTCACTGAATTAGCAGAGACCACTATTATTTCTGATAGATTTACAGTAGATAAATTCTGGCATCCATGTTTGTAAGATCTGAATCTACTGAAAATAGTCATCACATAGGTGAGTGGATGATACATCTCTGAGACAGAATGTAATACTGTAGACTGTGATGATTATGCTGGTGCAATGGAGACAGAGAAAAATGACTTATTCCTGGTGTTTGTCATGGATTTGATGCAATGATTTTTTAAAATTAACATTCTCATCATAAAATAGTCTTCAAACAAAATCTACCAGTAGTTGGACATTCAATTCTGTTTTTTTTTTGGTTTTTAGCCTAAAGTGAACACTTCATTAGTCTAATCTCACTTATTTAATCACTTCTAGCTTCCTTGAAAACCAAAAAGCTTGTTTGCCTCTACTCAGGGGGAAAAGGCACTCAGAAATACTCTTTTTAACTATCCAGGACATTCTCCATTCTCAAGACCAATCAAGACATTGACAAAATTGCCTATACCTTGTCAGAAAATGTTCAAAACATTGGCTTCCTAATACAGAAGTTCTAGTTAAGACTCATGCTCTGCAGAGTTCTGATCCCAGCAAATCAAAAACTCATGAAGAGGTAATCTGGTTGAACGAATAAAATTATGGAAAGCTCCTCCCTTCTCAAATCATAATAATCCCACTCAAATAGAAAATAAATTAAAAGTTTAATCTTCTGAATTTATGAGGCCAGATATACCTCAGACTGACTCACAGTTGTCACAGAAGTCATAAAAGTCTGCAAAGACTCCAAACCAATTCAGGAAGGGAAAGTTGAAGTGCCTGGCCAAGAGACAGATTTATGATGGAACGCTGCTTTGACACTCCTGCTGATGAAAAAGCAAGAGCAGGAAAAGGTATAGATTTACTCCTGGGGTAAATATAAACACTAGAGGGGAACCTTTTCTTGTGAATATAAATGTTGTTGAATTTGCACATGCATATTCATCAACTAAGCAAAGTTTAACTGGGTGAACTGATAAACAGAGATACAGCATCCTATGATACTGGCATACTATCTCAAACTTGATGAACGTGTGATAGGGACAGTTCATAAATTTTGCAAAAAGAGAACCAGTTTCGTGTAGTGGTTAAGCCATCAGGCTAGAAACTGGGAGACTGTGAGTTCTAGTACAGCCATAGGCACGAAGGCAGCTGGGTGACCTTAGGTCAGTCACATTCTCTCAGCGCTAAGAAAGAGACAATGGCAAACCACTTCTCACAAACCTTGCCAAGAAAACTACAAGGGCTTGTCCAGACAGTCTCAGAGAATCAGACACAACTGAATGGAAGGAAAAAAAATCTAACAAAAGAAAATTAAATCATGCCTGTGCCAGGGTGAATCACTGTGTGTATGCACATCTAATCCTATGCTATTTTAAACAGATATATAAATAAAAGAAATATTGATGCATATCAAATAAAAGACTCCATGAATTCTGATTTCATATTCTTTCCTTCTTGGTTTGTTCTCCTTCTATTTTATTGGACAGTTATCAGTCAAGAACTGTTTGCTTAGACAAGTTTGAAAAAGATTATCTGAATCACAAGAGATTTAGAAAGTAAGTGTAGAAACCTTTCTGAACCTGCTCTGTGGCATCTGCTTGGTATCTGTTATTTGGCCTTTCCCCTTGTGATATCACAATGCATGAAAGCAAGTGTAGCAGGACGCACATCCCCCCAAAGAAAAGCTAATGCTGTCCATAAACCGAGGGGCCATGAAGGGGCAAAGTCTTCTGCCTTCAGGTTGCTGTGATGCACTTGGGGCGGTGTGGTGAAAGGGTGGGGAGAACCAAATGGTGAAAATTATTTGTGTCTCCTTCAAAGAAACAGCAATGCCACATCCTTCTTTAAAGCAGTAAGACAAGGGAATCTTGGCATGGAAAATATGATCACACAGACCATAGAATAGTAGACATTCTCATCTTCCCTTGCCGGAAGCATCCTAATGCTAAAGAAATAAATGATGGAAAGTGACCTCCTGAAAGAATTTGATCCAGCAGGCTGTGCTGCTGCTGCTGTAACAATTAACTCTTTCCTTGCCTACTTCTGGACTACAATAAGCAAAAAAGAAAGAAACCAAGTAATGGAGTTACCTAAAATGTAAAATAAAAAGCCTTAATTATCAGTAGAACCTTTATATTCATCTCTATTGTTTCATACGTCTTTCTGTTTTTTTAAGAAGCTGCAAAGGTTTTGGAAATCAAATAATTACATGTTAGAACCTGGAAGAGAAAATGGGCAGATATTTCTTTTCTTTTTTATATACACAAGCTCAGGTACATGCACACATATACCACATGTTCTTTCTTCTTGGCTGCATGATTTACTGTACATTTTTCCTGAATCAAGTTCATACCCAACTGAATTGGATATGTTAAGATAGCAAGGGTTTCACCCTAAAGGAAGGAAGATACTTGATCTGCTTGGCTGAGAGATGTAACTGGAAGGCTGTACTGTACAGTCAATTATTTCATCCTTCGACTTAGACAATTCTGGGTATCATCTATTCATTAGTGCTCTGAACCATGCTGGAATGAATTGAAGTCCTGGGTGTGAATGGAGGATAAATCTCTCAAACATCCTTTTTCTTGACAATTGCTTTTCTGACTGCTGCCTTCCTAAGTAAGACAGTGAAAGGAACACGGAAAGCCTATCTTATGAATCTAGAAGATGTTGTCAGAAATAATATCACCTACGGTATCTTTTGTTTTGCACAGAGTCACATTATGCATCTACCGATACAAGCAATGAATAACAATTACACTGTTCTTTAAAAAGAACATGGTAAAAAATTCTTACAACAAGCAATTTTAATTAGTTTCTTTTTCTAGATTTCAGTGTGTAGAATCCCAGGTAAGATGAATCAATTCGTTTTCTGGCAGCTGGTTTTAATCAGTTCCAGAAATGAGAATTTGAAATTTATATGGCTTATATATCCATTTGCAGATTTCTTTTGTAAAAGAACATTCATATATACAATTAACTCCTAGAAACTCATTTTTCAATGGATCAAATTAACTAGATTCTGAAAAGATTGATGTCTGTGTAGAAGAGCAGATAAAGGGATTGTAGTTGCCTAATCCTCATCCCTTCAGAAGAAAGTGTATTCATGCATCCATGAGAAACTGCCAATGAAGGGATAAAAGTGATATAAAACCTTGCACCATGACATGGATAGAACCTCTGCAGGTCCATAAATACCCCTTCAGTTCTTTCTATGAACTCTGAGAATGGAGGATATGAGTGATTCTATTGTCTGTCTTTCCACATAATTCTTTTGCTTCATTGCAGAAACTACCCTTTGATATGTTTGTATTTGTGTGAGTAAGGCTTGCCTACATCAAGTGAACTTGCCAATCCTATGCCCTATTCAATCTCCACTCACAGAGATCTCTGCTCAGTTGATTAGCAATAGCAAAATTGAAGAGAGTAGAAGCAAAAATGGCTATTCTTCTTATGACAAAAACTGGTGTGGGTGGGTGAGTTTGAGGAAGAATCTGTATGTCTAGATCTGAAAACCATTCTCTATAGCTCTCCTCCTTACTTGCTTCATTCCTTGAAAGGAAATACATTGTTCTTAATTTGGAAATGATGGACTGCTGATTTATTTCTTGACTATAGATTATTTATTTGATTTATACGCTGCCAAACTCAAAAAGACTCTTGGTGGCTTATAATAAAAACAAATACTAAAACAATTCAAAACCTTTAAAAAATAACCAACCGGACCAAGAGGGAAGGAGCCCAAAAATATACATGGGGGAAGGTGAATATTAAACCACCAACCACCTCCAAGATGATGTGTCCCCATTGAAGCCCCAAGCCCGCTGGCAGAGCCAGGTCTTAAGGCTCTTCCAGAAGGCTGTGAGGGTGGGTGGGGTCATGGTCTCTGGGGCCATGATGTTCCACAGGGCAGGAGCCACAGCAGAAAAGGCTCTTCTTCTTGACCTCCTCAGCCAAAACTCCTTGGCTGATGGGATGCACAGGAGGTCTCTTCTGCTGGTTCTGGTGGGGCAGGACATTCCATTGGGGTGACACAGTTCCTCAGAAAGCCTGGTCCCATGCCATGAAGTGCTTTAAAAGTCAAGAACACCTTGAATTGCACCTGGAAGCAAACTGTCAACCAATGTAGCTCACAGAATAGAGGTGTTATATGGGCCGTTCTATTGGCCCTTACAATTATCCACGCAGTGCTATTCTGCACCAGCTACAACCTCTGGATGCTCTTCAAGGGTAGCCCCATGTGGAGTGTGTTGCAGTAATCCAACAAAGAGATGAGGGCATGAGTGAAGGGAGCTCTGGTCTATGAAGGCGCGCAACTGGCACACAACACAAATTTGTGCAAAGGCCCTCCTAGCCATGACTACCACCTGCTCTTTGAGCAGGAGTTGTGAATCCAGAAGAACCTCCAGATTGTGCACCAGGTCT
>JANHZU010000777.1:52221-69201 GCA_032468055.1 Acrochordus granulatus
ACTTGCATTTTGACGTGCTTTTGAACTGCTGGGTAGGCAGGAGCTGAGGCAAGTGACGGGCGCTCACCCCGTCATGCAGAGCTTGCGGATCGAACCTGCCAGAGTGCCAGCCATTTCTGGACAACATATCTGGAGGCACTAATCCTCTGCGCCACCGCACTTATTATTATTCTTTACAGCACTGGATTTTCCTTTCATCTCCAGATACATCCACAGTTGAGCATCCTTTCAGTTTTGTCCCCACTTTACTCTTTCTGGAGCTACTTATAATTGCCCTCCTCTTTCCTAATTGCATATTGGACACTTCTGAACTGAGGGGCTGATCTTTTGATATCATAGTTTTTAGCCTTTTGTTACTGTCCATGGGGTTTTCTTGGCAAGGATATTGGAGTGGGTTGCCTGTAGCCCATTTTTACCAGATGTGGGAGTCCTGTAGCTCATTTTTACCAGATGTCCAGGAACATCAACATCTAGCATGATTATTGTTGACCCGGGTGATGACCAAGCCAGTATGTGTTTCTATAAATTATGTCTCACCATATTTTTTAGAGGAGGAAGACACATTTGTCTGGATCTTCTGATGAGATCTGCCCAGTATGGTTGAACCTCTGGCATAGTTCTCTTCTTCCTCAGAGTGCACAAACCTCACAATCACACCAAGATGGTACCTCACTGGGAGTCTTGCAACGTAGAACACAATTAGTTTTAAAAACTTGGAAAGAATTCTAGATGATGCTCCATGTGCTTTCTCTACTTTATTACTCTTTGCAATCCAATGGGATGTCAAACATAAAATATTTACTATTATTGTTTTGCTGCTCAAAACCCTGTCTAGGATATCTCTTCCAAAACTGAACATAGGACTGCACAGGAGAAATTCAGGAAAAAAATTTCCTGGAACAGACAGTTGCATAGTTGCTTTTTCTGACGCTTTAATGCAAAAAAATCTTCAGTCATCCAGGGAATAAAACATATTGGAGGCTTATAAATCTTGTCATCTAGACTTGTATTTTGATGTTGTGGTTGAGCTTTTGACTTCATCATGAAGTCTTTATCAAAACCAATTAAAAATTAAAATAGGAGGAGGAAAAGAGTCCATAGATGTAAAATAGACTTCTCTTCATTCCCCATTGCTCTTCATTTCATTCAGCCCCAATTCAGGAACCTTCATGGCAAAGAGAAATGGGAAGGGTAAAACAGCCAAGGTCCATGCAATCTTAAAGGAGCAGGCAGAGTCACCATTCTCCTGTGGCAAACAATTGCAAAATACTGGAAAACATTGCAAAAAAAATCCTCAGTCATCCAGGGAATAAAACATATCTGGAGGCTTATAAAACTTGTCATCTGGTTTTTAATTATGATATTAACTGTAACATTTTTCCTTCTCCTATTTTATTTTTTAATTGGTTTTGATAAAGACTTTGCAATGAAGTTGAAAGCTCAACCATACAATCAAAATTTAAGTTCAGACTACAAGATTTATAAGCCTTCAGGTTTGCTGATGCTCGATTGTAAATTTCTCTCCTTCCCCCTATCAGATCACATGACCCTGGCCTATGCTTCCCCTGTGTATGTGTGGTGATGCCTACATGCAACATGAGTGGGGAGCCAAAACACAGACACCCACATTACTTCATTAAGTAGAAGAAAAATGCTGGTGGAACATTTGGAAAAAAATCCAGCAGCTATGTTCTTAATTTCTCACTAAGGTATTTCAATTCAAGCTTAAAATGATCCCCTATTTTAAAAAATAATTTCATTTGTTAGTACACATCTAAAATATTTTATCATAAGGTATTTCTAAGGTCACCACTGCTATTCCTTCCAAAATGCTCTGAGCAATGTGGTGCTTTGCAAACTACAATATCATGCTAAACAGAAATGGAAAGACAGTATTCTTGTCAATATCACCCAACTACATTTCCTCACAATTCTGAGGAACTATTGTCTAGTAATAGTGCAAGTAAGAATGTTGTATTTTAAAGCAGGATCAGCAGAAAATGGATGCTTGGCTGCATGCAAACATAATAATAAAATAAAATCTTAGTGACTGATGTGAAGGTTGATCTGTCAACCCATTTTTCCCCTCCAAGAATCTGTGGACAAATTGCTGCAGCAAGATATGATAGGCATTCCTCTCAATGGGAGAATTGATTACACACACATTTGAAGAGCTTCATCATTGCAAAAGGAGAAATACTGCTCTATTTTTGTTTGGCCTTTTGATTATACCACAGCTGTAGGGTAGTAAGTCAGCTCCAGTGATTTAGAGACTATGCAGAAGTGCCTTATTTTTCTTTCTTTAATAGTAAAACACTATTGTATTGCTGTCAAGAAAGCAAAATGTCTATGTAGTCATTAGAAGCCATATTTATCTTGAGGGAATCTTTGCTTTTCTGTCATGATGTAAGCAGGAAAAAACTTAAACTGTAGTAGAATCAGCAGGATTGGTTATGGAAATCTATCATAGCTTGTCCTCCCATATTTGAAAGTATTCTGAGAAAGTGGCAGAACAAGATCATAGTAGGAAATTACATTTGTCATGATCATTGAAGGATATGAAACTGGAGTATATAGATGTGAAATTGTATTTGACTTAATTCCTACAGGGTTGGATTTGGATTTCATTGCTGCTCTCCTCAGGCAATGAAATCTTGGAACTGGCAAAGAACCTGGAAGGGAAAGAAGAGAGCTGGAATGAACTTTCTAGGTGGGTTGGAAATTACATCGGCAGCCCAATGAAAATTTCTGGATCAGAATTAGATGATCTTTAGGGAGCAACTAGTCACTTGGTCTTCCTGAAAAGGATCCCAGAGATTCTGAAATCATTTTTCATAATGACCTGGTCATATTGTTTGATTCAGAAGCTTGGTCAGTGTTTCAATAGCTGTCATCTGAGAGGAAATGGCCTTCTCATCTTTCAAAGATAGGTTTTTAGCTTAGACTGAATCCATACAGATTCAGTTGTGGCAGGGTCTCCTGGAAATATGGACTTAGTTTTGGAAGAGAGGAGCCTTTGTGGACCTCGTGAATGATGACTCTGTTTCCAGAAAAAGTAGTCAGCAAAAGTGGAAGAAACCAATTCTTTCTTTTACCTCTTTGGTAGGTTATTGCAATGTTTCTCAAAATGCTGGCTGGGGAATTCTGGGAGTTGAAGTCCACCCATCTTAAAGCCGTCGAAGCTGGGAAATATTGGGTCAATGTGTTAATTGAGCTCCATGTTCCTTAGACTTGTTGAGACCTATTAACCATAACATGAAGCTTTCTTTCTGGAATAAGCCGTAAGCCCAGTTGCTAGGAGACTGGAGGGGCCTCTGGATGAGAAAGAAAGAGGAAAAGGAGATGAAAAGAGATGGGAAAAGAACAAACCTACATTTCCTTCCTGATTTGTCCAAAAGTCTTTGAACCAGTCAGAAAACAACAGAGCACAAAGTAAAAGCTTGCCTTTAATTTTATTTGGGTTTTTGTGTGTGATTTTTGTTTGTTGGGTTTAATTTCTCATTGTAGAATCTTACTATATTTTTACTCTGTTAATATAATGAAAGAATAGACATGCAACATTGGATGTCGCTCAAAGATTTTCTTAAATCCCATGGCTTTAAGACAAGGAGACGGCAAAACCAACAGGATTTAGTGGTATCTTAATGTCAGTGTTCTTGCTGTGGGACAAGAAGGCAAGTAATGACTGGAGGAGGATTTTTTCCCAGAACTAAAACTCACCTGGTGGAAAGGGAGGCTCACCTGGACATCATCTAATGTGTATTTAGCCCCCAGGAATTGTTCTGAATGGGTAAGGCTTTCCAGGGTTTTTCATTTAAAACTAATTGTTGTTGGCAATATTTTTGGCTCCTTAGCATAATACCAATTTATTGTTCTGAGTAATAGCTGTATAATAATTTTGGATTGGAAAAGGAATAGAGAATATTTTGTAGGTAGGTGGATGGATACAGTAGATTATTTTAAAACTTGGAAAATCTATTAAGGTCAAATGATCTGTTTTGTGTTGGTGTCAAGGTTTCTAATAACAATCAAAAAATTCTATTTAGCTTATTAAATTATTACTTTTGAAAATGGTCAAGGCACTGCAGTAGCATATAGAATGCAGAATTATGTAATAAAACCTATCTTGGGTTAATTTCAGCTTCTTTTTCATGGAATGAGTATGCTTCCTCTGAAGAATGAGCCAAGCAGAAAAAAAGAAATATTTTATCGGACCAGGTTAGCTCAATATCCCAAACACTTTCAGCCACAGAAATTGTTTAAGAAAAATAGATAACCTTTCCTTCTTTTCACTTCTATTTCCCCATTTTTTGAACTACTTTGTTTTCCATTTCTTGCAAAATTAATGTATTTTCCTTCTGTTGCTCTTAAAATTATGAATTTATGCTATATTTATGATGTATCTATAACTAATAGATTATTCTTAATACAGCTGAGTTGCAACTAGTGCAAGTTTGAATAATGTAACATTCAAGTGCAAATTGCAAATTGACAACAGTTTGCAATTCAAAATGAAAAAATTAGTGTGAGATTACCATGTGTGCAACTGAGACTTACATATGCACGTTGCTATTGGGATTTTAGATGCTGCTAATGTTTGTGTGTACGCAGTGGAGAAAAGGAAGATTTAATCAAAGGAAAACAGTAACACGCAAGTGTAGAAGTTCACTCTCAAGTATTTGAAGATAGGTTTCAAGCTGTGGAATTATGAAGCAAAAAAATGATGGATGCTGATCCTAACCTTGTCTGAAACATGCAAATTTTCCAAGATGTGGATAAAGGATTCTACATCTACCAGCATATTAAACTGTTCTATGTGGATAAAAGAAATAAAAATGTTTTTGTCAGTATAAACTTACCTTTAGAAATGATATTTAGATTTTTTTGTTTTTATTTTGTTTTCTATACTTGGTGACTTTGTTAGCGATAAATTTAAATGATAAGTTTATTGTAAAATATTTATTTTTATCCTTTACTATCAACATACATATTCATCAACATACATATAAAAATTTATGCTGAAAAATTTTCATTGCTTATTTCTGTTGAGCTGGAGCCAATTACCATATGTCCATAGAAATATCACTTTGAATAGTGTGAATTTGAATAATGCAACCATTTCTTGGGATTCATTACCTACAGTACACTAATTGATATCTACCTATATACAAAGCCACCCATTAAGACACATGCTTCAGATTCTTTCCAAATGAAAGCTGTATGCAGAGTTATTGGATTATCTGCATTGCCTTTCAAACTGTGGAAAATCCTGGTTTGTACCCTTTTTTTTGCATTTGGACCATGCAATAGTTTTGTTAGTCTAGAAGTTTAGAGTGTGATGTTAGGTTTTTAAATAATTGCCAACATAGTATGCTATATTTAATTGGTTAAAATAGGGGTGTCAACTTTGGCAATTTTAAGATGTGTGCACTTCAACTTTGCTGGCTGAGGAATTCTGGGAGTTGAAGTCCACACATCTTAAAGTTGCCAAGATTGCACATGCCTGGTCTAAAGAGAGATTATTGTGGGAGTTTAAAACTGTAAATGTCAGTGGAGATTAGACAGAACTGAAAGACAAGGAAAGAAATGCTCTTAATAAATGACAGTGCAATCTTATATAAGCTTCTTATTTCAGTGGGAATGTAAATCATATTTAACGTTATAAGTATTGTATGTGTATGTATACATGCCAGAATTGTTGAAGTTCATTAAGTTAAATGTTTATTTTTCCCCATTAGATTCATAGTGATAATTACACAATTATAAACTAATTTATAAACAAATGCTATTTTTGTAAAAAAACACCAATTTTATGTTGATGTGAACAAATTCACTGCCAGTAAAACATGTTGCAGTTTGAAACAAAACAAAAATTAGAAGCTTAGGTCAAATACATCTATTCATTTTATAGATAGAATCACATAATAATCATCAACATTCAGAGCACTGTAAATTAGGTTTTAAAATCATATCCAAGGCGTAATTTGGAGATACAATCAGTGGATGTGGATCATCAGTCAGAGAAAAAAAAACAAGTACTTTTTTGTTTAGTTGTTTTAGAATTTCTGAATGTACATCTGAATGTCCAATTTTATTGATTGCAGCTATTCTTTCTCTGGATTTAGTATGCTTAAGGAGGACTCCCAGTCAATCTTATCTTTCAACATTGATTAAACTGTGTCTCACGTAGCCCAGCAAGAAATAGGTTTGCTGCTCAACAGGTTATATATTCAGCAGGATCTGACAGTGTTATCTGTATAGAATACATTTTCAATAAACCCTCTTGTTCACACATCCTAGGCTGAGTGGTACAGTTGACAAGTCTTACAAGTATATGGAACAACCCTGGGATTGCTTTGTTTTATAGGCATGATGTTACATTATTTGACATTACATTATGTACCTGGATTTATTTCCTTATCTCTAGTAAAAAAAATCAGGTCTATCAGAACATCCCCTAGGCAATCCATATAGAATCTCATAACTTTTCACAGTAGAAGTTTTCATACATATGATTATTTTTTCCTGGGAGAAAATGTGACTGTAACTTCCTTATAAAATTATCTTAGCTAATAAA
The DNA here is from genome assembly GCA_032468055.1 of Acrochordus granulatus. Taxonomy (NCBI): domain Eukaryota; kingdom Metazoa; phylum Chordata; class Lepidosauria; order Squamata; family Acrochordidae; genus Acrochordus; species Acrochordus granulatus. The sequence goes on from JANHZU010000777.1 coordinate 58,799, forward strand.
TGAATCAACATATTGGAAGCTGATAAAATGAGAAAATGATTGTAATTTAATTTGGAACACTGATAATGTTCTCTTCCTTTTTAGAAACAATTTTGCTAACAGAGCAGAATTGTTTGTTTGTTTATAGGAAGTTGTTTTCATCTTGTTGAGCAATTAAAATGCCTGTTTATTGCACACAACATGAGGGAAAATATGTTTCTTTTTGAACCAAAATATTTTGTATTCATTTGCAATGTACACTGTGCAGTTTTGTGGCTTTGCTTCAATGTAGTTTTATATCAGAAGTACATGTAGAGGAATGCTCAGTACATTAATAGTTGCAAAGTATCATGGGATCTATTAAAACAAAGGAAAATGCTGTAAAAATTAACATTTATATATTCCCATAAGGAAATGAGGGTGAAGGATAAGTTCTTTTTAATCATTAAAAAAATAAAATAAGAAATATTTGACCAAATATGATTATATTCTGCTTAATCAGTGTACTATTAAGTATTCAGTTGAATGCATGAAGCTCAACTCTCCTACCAAAATCAATACTTAAAGGGCTGAACCGCAAATGGATATATCATAAAATAAGTAATATACAGCAGTATCTGCACGTTTTTCAAACCTGTCATTATGGTTTAAAGAATATTTAAAGTGATAAATTATTGATTTTATTAGAAGAAAATTTAGCACAGGGAGATTTTCTCTGGATTCGTGATGATATAAACATGCCTGAAATAATTGAGGTTTTAGTCTTCAGACATTTACAGCATACTTGAGTGTATGACCGAACAGCTATCATTTTTTGCTTTTTCCTATTTATTCATTCATGTATTAATTTTAATTCCAACTTTCCATTATTGAGAAATAAGTCCATTCTGATTAGTTTTATCCTCTTATATTTATTTGAATAAGATAAATTAGGAATACAAAATAAATATCACCAGGATTTGTGTTTCCTGGAAATACCCATTTTTTTCTGCAGTGGTCTTTTTAGTCCATTATAATGCATGATGATGGAGAATCATAGCCAATACTTTCTCAAACCTGTGGTTCTTTCTTACGTTTTTCCAAAAGAAACAGAAAATACAGTCATACCCATCTGCTTTTTCTTTACTATTTTCCAAAGAGAATTGGCCCTTGGCTGTAAGTACTTTCTTTTTTACAAAAAATGCAAACTGGCATCTCACTAGCAAAATGCCTGTAGATTTTAATGGATGAAGACTGTACCGTAAATTTGCTGCACTTCTCTTGGCAGAGTGCCCAATGCCCCTGGAAGATTACTAGATAATGCCTAGATCATTTTGTCTAAGAGCCCTATAATATCCAAGTTTAAAAAAAACACATCAATATTGTTGGGTGAGGATAGGAAAAGAAAAGTCTTTTACTGAATGATATGCAGATGAAATATTAACAGTGTTGTAATATTAATCTCTCTGATGCCTGTGTGGTAAAGTAGCAAGTGGGAATTAGGACTCATTTTTATCCTCAACACCATAGCCTATTTACTGTATATTGTTTCTGAGTCTATGGATTCTGATACCAGCCCATGGTGCCAATTTATAGATCATTTATTAATAGCTTTTGATAGATCTGTCCATCCTGAAATTTATTTTTCAAATTTTTAAGCTGCCCATCTCCCCTAAGTTCTTTCAACCTGTTCGTATTGGCCATGTCCTTACATCATTGTCACATAGCTTTGAACCTCTCCTAACCTATTATCCTCCTACAGCTATCTGTAAATGTTTTTTACCCCTACTCTTCTAAAAAGCTCAGCATACCATGTACAGCTTTTTTCTATTTAGCAGTAATGTTCTGCTAAAAAGTTGTTTGGTATTCAGAACTATTATTTTGTAATTAGATGTTGGTGTTAATGTATCTATGATCCATTACAGTATGCAGTCATAGAACTGGAGAAAATCACAAAATACAAGGACTTGTAAATAGAATGAATTGGTAAAACAAAGACAGGTAGTGCCAATAGTGATCGGCACCATGGATGCAATTCTAAAACATCTGGAACCCCTATTGGATGCAATTCTAAAACATCTGGAACACTATTGACTATATTGCTGATACTGCGTTGCTGAGTATGGTAAGGGGGGGCTGAAATAGGAGAACTCCTCCTAAAATCTACTGTCATTTCCAGAGTTTTGAGTGTATTCAGTTGTTCTGACTGCACTACAGGGCCAACTGTTCAACTTCCCATCTATATGCAGTCTCATTTCCATCTCTAATGTGATTGTTGTGACATTTGCAAACTTCACAATTTTGACAGAGGGTCTCCAGAGGTGCAGTCATTGATGCAGAAGGAAAAAAGTAGTGGAGAGAGCACACATCCTTGAGGAGCACTGGTACTAATTGTTCGAGTACTGGATGTAATTTTCCCTAGCCTCACTTATTGCTTCCTATCTGTCAGAAAGCTATTATTCACTTATGTGTATGGGCAGGTACAGTGAGCTGGGTCAATCTATAGTGAAGAATATCTGGGATGATGGTGTTAAACGCTGAAGTCCACAAAAAGGACCTGTACATAGGTCTTTGGAGAGTCAAGATATTGCAGTGACATATAAAGAGATAATCTGCTGACCTGTTTGCCTGATAGGCAAACTGCAGAGGGTCTAACAGAAGATCTGTGATTGCTTTCAGATGGATCAGCACCAGCCTTTCAAAGATCTTCATAACTATAGATTTTAAGGCAATGGGTCTGTAATAATTCAGTCTGATGGAGGTTTTCTTAGGAATGAGGGTGATAGTAGAACGTTTAAAGCATAAGGTACATAGCATAGCTCTAGTGGTATATTGAAAATCTGTGTGAAAATAGGGGCCAATTGTGCTGCACAGGTTTTTAGGCAATAAAGAGTCACACCATCTGGTCCTGGTGCTTTCCTGATTTTTTGTTTCTGAAAAAAGATTCTTTTTCTAGAATCACCAAGGGTGGGGGCTCAGGAGGTATGGAGCTTGAAAGTAAGGAACCTGGAGGAGAGGAGAGCCCAGGAGGGGCGGATGTGATTGTAGAGGAAATATTTGCTGTTAATATGACTGGGGTTATGTTAGCATTAGATAATGGTGGTTGTTTCTCAAACCTGCAGTATAACACATTCAGGTCTTCTGCTAGTTAATGGCTTTCTTCTACAGAGGATGATGGACTCCTGTAGCCAGTGACGGTCTGTAGGTTTCTCCACAAAGAAGTAGGATCCTTTGCTGTAAGTTGATTTTTCAGATTTTCAGAGTAGTTCCTTTTAGCTATTTTGATCTCTTTGGTCAGTGTATTTCTGGCTGGTTATATATAATCCTGTCTCCTGTTCTGGAGGCTTTTTGTTTGATGATGAAGCTGTTTGAGTTTCACTGTGAATCAAGGTTTATTGTTGTTATGTGAGTGAGTTCTTGGTAGGTATGCACATGTCTTCACAAAAACTGATGTATGATGTTAACGTATTAGTAAGTTCATCCACGTCTGCTGAGGCAGCCTCAAAAACAGATCAATCTGTGCAATCAAAGCATGCCTGCAACTTTAGTTTTGCATCCTCAGACCATTTTTTCATTGTTTTACTACCGGCTTTGCAGTTTTAAATTTCTGCTTTTAGGTGGGATGAGCTGGACCATGGCATGGTCTGATTTTCCTAAAGGGTGCCCTGATTGCAGATCTGTAAGCACTTTCTATTGTTGTATAACAATGGTCCACTATATTCTTGTTTCTAGTGGGGTAGCTGAGATGCTGTCTATATCTCGGCAGTTTGTGGGTAGGATTGCTCTGTTAAAATCTCCTAAGATTATAAATAGTCTGGATATTTTTTTTCTGTGTGAATTATTAGGTTAGCTAGCTTATAATAGAAGCCTATACTGCAACCAAAATAAGACGGGCAAGCCCTCTTGAACAATAATGTGGTCTACATTTTATGAAGAATGTTTCTAAGTCTATACAGCAAATTTTCTGCAGCACAGTAATATCTCTGCACCATTGATCATTAATATAAAAACAGATGCCACCTCCCCATTTTTTCCCCAGATGTCTCAGTCACACGGTCTGCTCTATAAATCTGAAAGTTTCAGATTGTATTGCTGAGTTCAATATATTTTCACAGAGCCAAGTTTCTGCAAAACAGTACTGTAGAATTTGCAAAATCTTCATTCATTTTATTGATTAAACAATTCAGATTAGTAAGATGAATTGGTGGGAGAGGTGCATGGAGTTCCCTTTTTCTCAGTTTTGCAAAGACATTGCTTCATTTCCCTCTGTTTCTTTTTTCTCCTCCTACATGCACTTGCACAGTCCTCTTGAAGTTACATCTTGTTCAGCAGTTGCACTCAGTCCTAGATCATGAAGCACTGCTTTAGTCACCTACCCAGCATGGATTTTTGATTCAAAATATATGGTTTATGTATAGCCTTAATTAAAACAGTCCACTACGAATGGCTTTTACAACACAATATCACAATGTGAAATTCACTGCCACAACTTCTTTCCTGCTATTCTATTCCATCTTTCTATGTAGTTTTATGTTCCCCTGTACAACAATTTCTCAGTATTCTATGACTGCTAAACATGTTTCCTCATTTTATTGTTTTGGAGATTATGACAATGCTACTTTAATACTGCTGAAGCTTCCTATTGGTTTCTCAGTCATTCTCTTTTAGCTAAATAGTTGTCATGTCTGAATAGCAAGCTGAAAATGTGCTTGCAATTGTAAATTATAATTGTATTTGTTCTTTTCTATTCCTGTTATCATTTGTCATCTTCACTGATGACAGTGAAGTTATTTTTTATACTATTTGTTAATCAAAAGGACTAGAATAGGACATAAATAACTTTCTTGCCACATGGTTATTATCACAACCACTCTTTAAAGTAGATTAGGCTGAGAGACAGTGATGGGTCTAAGGTCACCCTTTCCAATCTTCCTAGTAGAGAGAATATTTGAATTAGTATTACCCAAATATGAGTAGTGAAATCTGATATTTTAATTAATATAAGAAACACAGGATTCTAAGTTCCTTTAAACTTGTATAAGTTAAAAGCTCTATATTAGTGATTAACTGGTTATTTATACCAATCATCATATGCACGCCTAACACTATCAAATAGTACCCATCTAATATCTGAGCAAAAGAAAAAATTGGACAGAAAAATACATTAATTTAATTTGCCCTTGCTGCCGTTTCAGTAGGAAGTCATACAGTAGTACACTATCTAATCTAATAACAGTAGTGTGCTAAGAAATGTTTGGCTCTGTTCATAACCTGCGGGTGAACTTGGCTTTGCTTTCCAAGAATAAGACTGTGATAACAAAACAGCTTCAGCAATTAAAATACTGTAAAGTTCACAGGAGAGGCAAATGTCTGCTTGCAAATGCTGCAGTGCACAATTTATGATGTGTTTTATTTTAATGCTGCCTGGTATATCTTGTAAATGCATTCATACAGTCAAGCCAGTTTATTCTGCTGTTAGACAACCATGATTGCAATCAGACGAGTGAAATGACAGCTTCACACTTCCATGTGAGGTTTTATTAGATTTCTAAAAAAAATCTTCCTTTAATAAGTAAATGTAATTTCTTCAGTAACCTTAATACTGTTATATAATGTACTTCCAATTTGGGGCTAGATTGATTTCCCTTAATGGCAAAAAAAATCTATATGAATCAAAAGAGTAGCCTCGAGAATCCATAGCCCTCCATTCTAAAATGGTGCTTGACAGAAAGAAAAGAAACAATTTGTGCAGCCAACCCATCAGAGTCAGAAGCAAAATCAATGGATATGGTAGAACTTAAATTTATGCAGACTGTTGCTTTCAGAGTGCTTCCTTACTTCTTTTCCTGCAGAAAATTACAATATATTAGAAAATAGATTTTCTTCAGTTTTTTCTGTGGCTTACCACCTGATCTACCTATGTTCAATTCAGATGAAACAGTCTACAATTCTACATCCCCAAAATAAATCCTATGTACATAATGTAACACACACACACACACATATAGAGAGAGTGCATAATGTAACTCTGGTATTTTCTTTTTAAAAGCAGAAAATGGATTTGTGAACTCAAAGGAAATGTATGCTTATGACACTGAAATGAATTGGGTATATTGTAGGATCTCAGTATGTATTCTTTGAATGTCCTTGATAGGGAATCATCACTCTTACCCAGCAATTCTTCTACATTTTGATGGGAAAGTTACAGATGTTTGGTAGATTAACAATAAAAAATTAAGATATGCCTTAGCTAGGAATCTTCCTACTAGTTTGAATTCAATTTAGTTCAACTGAATACCGTATTTTACACAGCAGCACTTAATAAGCATTATTTTTTACTAAGAGTAAAATCTTAAACACATTAAGTGTATTTATTAACCCTTTTTATATGTTGATGAAATATTTATAACCTGAGTGATGCAAAGTAAAAATCAAAACATTATAAAACCCCAAAACATAGCACAACACATGATGGATCACAGAAGTTCAGTGGATACCCATAGTCCTACTAAGGATCCAACCCTACTCCGAGGGAGATAGGTGGTCCAAAAATGTAACAGACAGACAGATAAAATAAGGACCAAAGGGCCACTGAAATAGAATTCTCTTGAAGGTCTTTTGGAATGAGAGCGATGTTGGGGCCAGAGGAAGGGCATTCCAGAGAATAGGCTATCAGTGAAGTACCTGGAGTATCTCCAAATTCCAGATCATTTTCTTTGAGGGAATGCAGTCCCATCTAGTGCAACTCCTGGCACCAATGTTCTGAAGAGACAGATACTAATGCAACAACAGAAGCTCCATCTTGGTAGGATTTAACCTGAATTCCTTTCTACCTATCCAGCCAGTCTCTAATAGCTTCTCTCAACACCAGTCAGTCTAGTAAGAAACAAAAAAGTTTTTTGCACTAGTGATCTGTCAGATGGATTAGGAGAAACAGGAAGGAGTGGGAATAACTCAGCTACAAGAAACATAAAAAGTGAGCTATAAGAGAATGGCACTGCAGGTTATGAGCAGCTATGGCTCTATGATCAGGAAGACCATGGAGTAGGCATAAGAATATATGAGTAAGCAAAATAGTACAAATAAATAGTTGTCAACTCCCTAACAGCACAATATTACCAAGAAAAAGGGATTCACAATGATCCTTATTATTTTGGTTTATTAAGCAAGTAAGGGATTGTTATTATTCTTAGTATATGTCCCATATTGACTACAGGGTCCATATGTATTACACTGTGCTTGTTTTGGTTCACGTAGTGAGGCCATCAGTGGGTAATATATATATATATTGTCACCTTCCATGACAAAGGAAGCCATGACAAATCCACAGTACCCATAATGTGCAGCTGCCAGAACACAGCTGTCTTTTCCAGTTTCAGTTGATCTTCTGTGCAGTATAGGAGAAATGTTTCAAGAGTGCTAATCCTGTTTTTTTAAATTCACTTTCAAAAGAGCACTAAACCCGTATATAAAGAGACTGCACAAGATCTGCCTGAGCACACTGGAAAACATCAGTCACATATTATTCAGGCAGTTGCCTCTGCCAAAATCAGGTATCTGTTTAATTCTGCAGCCTAAGCCAAAATGGCCACAGAGAGCAGGGCCCAGCAACTAGAAGAGAGAGGGCATATTTGTAACAGCTTGAAGTGGCCAGTACAATCTGGATAATTCCAAGCCCCTGATTGCGCAGTCTACTACATCATTGAGAAAAGATCCTAGATCAAGTCCATGGAAACTGACCAGGCAGGTGGGATCCAGCAATTTTTTTTGAGGGAGTGGACCAGGACCTCCTTAAAAGGACCTGGGAATGTCCGCTCTTGTAGTGAAGAATTTATCACTGCTTGGATTCAGCTGATAATCACCATTCCGGAGGCTTTCACCAGCCAGGAGGACAAGAATCTAACCAACAAGTGGTTGCCCTAATAGCATCAAGAACCTTGTCCAGTTCATCAGGTCCAACAGGATCAACTTACGGCTTGATGATTTGAAAGAATGGGTAATAAAAAGAATTATGATATAATCTTAGAATAATTAGAACTGTATATATAACTGCCAAGAGGAAGATCAGAAGCCATTTCTTTATATTTCTTTTCATGATTTCTGTTCTTTTCTTTTTTCTACTTTTTTTCTTTGTCTCTTTTTCCCTTTTTTCCTTCATGTTTACTACTGTATGTCTTTTTGTTTGAATGTACTTATTATACATGTAATATCTTTAAAAAAAACTGTTGGAAGATGAGGGGCAGACAGATACAGGATTAGATGAACCCACAGACAACCCAGCCACATGCCATGCAGGGATTTATAGGTTATGGCCAGTCTATAAATGCACTTGAAAGTCTATTGGAGGCATATGCAGTTTGCAAAGCAGAGGTGTTAAATAGACAGAGCAAAGAACCCCACAACTATTCGCAGCAATGCAGCAATTGAAGCTTCCAGATAGTCTTCAAAGAAACCCCACATAGAGTCAACTGCAATAATCCAATTGGGAGGTGCCTATAGAAATGAGTCATAGCCCTAATCAATGTTGGGGAGAAATTGTCTAATCTGAGGCCCTTGATCTAGGAATAGGTACAACTGCTTCAAAAGATGGTGGTGTGCTCTGGCCACAACTGCTACCTTTTCGACAGTTTCCCTAAAAAGGGGAATTTGAATCAGAATTGGACAGAAACTCGATCTATAGGATCCAGTGATTTTTTGGAGGGGAGACTCTTCTTCCACTTCCAGAAACATTAATTTTGTATTTATAGTAACAGCTTAGTTTTCCTATTATTACCAATTTTCTCTCATTAGAGCTTTGTTTCCTGATCAAGGGAATGTAGGATTGTTTTTTTAAGTAACAGATTCCATAAACTGAAAAAATAGGAAAACACCTCAATAGGTATAGGGCTCCCAGACAGCAGCAGGAGGGAACAAACTGAAAGTAGCCTAAGAAATTAAGAGTTATTTGTGGAATTCCCTGTGCAAGACACGTAATATTGAAATAGATAGCCTTGTTCCATAGTTGTATAAATGAATGCGGATGTGCATGTATAATCTTTCATTCAGAAAAGGAGTGCATATCCATCAAATTGCTCAATAAAATGAAAGGACAAGATTAAAACAATAATGAGGCTTTGTTTGTGAAAGCTTATGCAAAATTCTGTGTGACTTATATCTGTACTTTACAAAGTACAAATACCTCTTTTGAGGCACCTAGAATTCACCACTTGGTACTGGAGAAATAATGGGGGGGAGAGGAGGAGGAGAATTAAAGTCTATTACATTCAGTTGGGTGGAAATAAAGCTAAGTTCTATTAACATTAAAGCTGGAGATTTTTCAGCAGCCTTCAAAGGTATTTCAAAATATTTTCTCTTTTGGTCACAACATACTTTTGATTTTCCTTCTTGGTAAGTTTTGCTTCGATTCAGTCTCAAACCAGTTTTGAAAATAACTGTTTGAAGGGCAGGGGAGGAAGAGAAAAAGATGTTTAGAATTTTCTGATCAGCGTTGATTTTCCAGTCTTCTTTGTATATTTCAAAAATGCACAGGCTTACATACACAGCTTCTTTTAAGTTTAACAACACAGTAATATGAAACAATCAGCATCCATCTTGCAGCAAGATTTCAACAGCAGGACTTCAAAAGAAAACCAGTGTTTCTCCTCTCTGCTCACAGTTTCAGGAAGCAGCTGTGTCTCTTTGAACTCTGCTTTAACATTACTTTACGGTGAGCTTAAGCTCTCGGCACACGCACACACACACACACAGAGACAGACAGAGAGAAACATAAACACACACTCCACCCAGCCCCATTTGCAGTGAAAACTAACATGGCAAACCTTAGAAGTAGTGCTGGGAAGGGACAAATGAGAGGACAGGGTTGTTGAAAGCAGATGGTGGAATAGCAGACAAAGAAAGCATGTTTAAAGAAACAAACATTAGCCATACAGAGTAGAGATACAGTACTTTGAAAAAAACAGGTAAACATTAGAAAGAGTAGGTTGCAAGTTCTTTTAAATGTATCTTTGAATTCAGTGCACAAGAAGTATAAAAAACTCAGTTTGTAATGGGACTTGGTCTGGAGCATTGCCTGTCCTATGTTTTCTTTCTTATTCCCTTCTTTGGAAGCTTTTATTTGTCCCTATAATGTCATTACTACCGTAACATGTTAAAGGTCAGCACTTTCCTGCAGAGGCATGCAAGCTAAAATAATTGAAGTATTTTTATTTGTTTACCAATTTTCCTTCTATAAAAGGTAAAGGTTTCCCTTGCCAGTCATGGCTGATTCTAGGGCATATTGCTCATTTCCTAGCTGGTCATGTGGCCAGCATGACTATATGCTGAGGTGCACAAAATGCTGTTACCTTTCCCACCGAAGATGGTACCTATTTATCTATTTCGCAACAAAGTTATAAAAAACAGGCATCTGGACTGGATTTTTCTCAAGTAGAAGACGTTTCACCTTT
>JANHZU010000777.1:155585-169487 GCA_032468055.1 Acrochordus granulatus
CTGCCCTTTATTGGTCTTGTAGTGTATACTGTAAATAAGGGTGGCACCATTTGTCAGCATCATTCCTATGTCAGGCAGGATAAAGAACATTGTTGGGGGCATTAAATTTTTTTGATTAGATTTATATCCTGCTTCTATATCTTCAAGGCAGAAATTACCTTGGAAAAACTATGTGGCATTAATAAAATAAGAATTTAGCCTGGGAAAACAAGAAAACATGAGAAAGAAACAAAAAAATTTCCCTGCTTTGATTCTCTCTGGCATAAGAGGGAAGAAAGAAGAAACTCTGTCGGGCTTTCAAGATCAGTGCCAGTCCTATGAGGTAGACCAGATTAAGAAAAAGACACCGCAGGAAATAGTAGAACTCCATTGAAACGGGCTACAACAACCGAATCTTGAAAGGTAACCATGTTGCTCCTTCCCTCTTTTTCATCCCCAAGAGAGCTGGGATGGGATGATCTTGAGTTTCTTTCTGAAGCGTTGCTGTTTTTCCAGGCTAAGCTCATGTTTTAAAAAAGCATCACTGCGTATTTTCTCCAAGGTCATTTCTGTGCACTACAGCGGTGCGCGTACTACTTCTGCCTTGCATTTTCCCACGTTAACCTCAGAGGCGGGCTGGGGTGAGACCCAGTGACTGGCCCAAAAGCCACCCAGCTGGTTCCCATGCCTAACAGAGAACTGGAACTCATATTCTGGTTTCTAGTCCAGCATTGCCCAAATTGTATGTCAGTATAATTGTACGCCAGACAAAGGTCCGGTGAATATTTTAACACGGCTATGAGGAAAAGCCCACAAAATGCAGTTTTCATCAGACACAGACATGAATGTGTGAAATCCAACTTACTGAGAAAATAGAGCATTATGACAGTGACACAAGGAAGAAATCGCCATAATGGCGAGACACATTTGTCGAACGTATGAAGGCTTGAAATAAGCAGAGGGCCTCACTGTCCCTGTTCTCCCCAGTTTCCATGTGTTCATCTGGAAGCCTGAAAGGCAACCATATCTGCATCTACTTGGACAGAATTCTGCTTGATTAAGTTGCCAAATCAAATGAAGAGCGGACTTGTTTTTAAGCAAGCATAAATCCATCTTCTCAGTCCTACCAAGCGAATAGAGTTTGGAGAGCATGGTGGGTTTGGGGTCGAATGTACTGATCCATTTTAAAACATGCTCAGAGAGAGTTAACCTCACTGGAGAATCTCCACTCGGCGATGAAATATTGCCGTAGACAGACAGACTCACCCAGATGGTGTCAGTATCGATGTCAGTGGAGTAACAACTAATTTCACTGAAATCCCTGTTCACTGTCCTGCAGTAGTTGTTTATATATAATGTTTTAATTGTCTCAGCTTCAAGTAATGCCATAATTATAATTTCTTTTCCTAGGGAAAAATGGCAGCTAATTGGCAGAGGCTGAGTCAAAACACAGAGGCCTCTTGGGGAGGGGAAAAACACTATTTGTCAATGAATTCGGCCTTTTATTTAGCCATCTTTCAGTCAGAAGAACACTGAGGTTGTTAAGTGGTGCCCAGGGATTCTCAGACAGAGGGGCTCCTTCTGACTGCGTAGCCTTTCATCTCAAAGTGACATTACATGCTACTCATTGCTGTCAGTGGTATTAGCTCTATGTACATTTCTATGTACATTTTTAACTGCAGCATCTTCCCTCTTCAGTAGTTAACCTTTAAGTTGTCAGTCTCTGCAATTCTGGTCGGGCAAGAATTAGTGGAAAGATTCAGAGTTGCTTGGAAGAAGATGGTGATTGGCAAATGTAAGTGCTAGTATTCAATGAGCAATGAAAGGAGATGGGCTCCTTGCATTTTCTTGCATACAGGGAGTGTTTTTGGTGATTAATAAGACACATATTTTCCTTTCCCTGGTGGAAACGGTCACAAACACATTAGGGCAGGATCTTTCCTCTGATCTGCTAATCGTATCTGCAAAACCTATAAAAAATGGGACATCTTCTTTCTCTGATATACCCAGGTACTTTTTTCTTTCTCCTTGTGCAGAAATATGCCAGGTACTTCTGATTCATTAGACAAGCAGCAGCTGCTATGCTCTAAGGCAGGGGTGTCCAACCTTGGCAACTTTAAGAGGTGTGGACTTCAGCTACCAGAATTCCTCAGCCATAAGGCATATCAGGTAAGATATGAGGAATTTCCAGTTAAAGAAACAATAATGCCGGATACATTTAAAACTAATGTACATGTTCAGAACATCTGTCACGGAACATGCACGTGAAACTGAAACTCAGTGCAACTGAGTGTTAGCTCTGAATGCAGATATGGGTAACATAGGAGTGCATCTCACATGTTATAAATTCACTGAGCATGGGATGCAAACATGTTATGGTGAAGTCTAGACTGTATTTCTTCTTTCTGACACTCCTAAGCTTCAGTTAGTCCAGAATGCAGCTGCCTGAACATTTTTGTGCAAGCCTATGCCTGTGCATGTGTCATCTCTCCTGCGGGAGCTGCACTGCCTGCAAATCTGCTTCTAGGTACAATTCAAGGATGTTACTGGATACATGAAGATAACAACTTCTATTAAGAAAATAAATGAATGAAGTGTAACCGTGGCCCAACATTTTGTCATTTTGAAACAATTGCCTGTAAATTGTTATTTAAGTTAAGCAAGTTAACAGTTAAGGCTATTGTTAGTTTTCCCCACTGCAATGTTTTGCTATCTGTTAGGGCTTTCTTCTCCCCCAAATCAAAGAATTTATTTTAAAATTAATTGATTAATATACTAGATTTATATCCCACCTTTCCTCCAGGAGCTCAAGGAAATGTATGTAGCACTTCCTCCTCCATTTTTCACCCAAGAACCTTGTGGAATAAATTGGGCTAAGAAAGAGTATCTCACCTAAAAATCTTCTGTGACTGAGGCAGGACTCTGCGGGGTACCAGACCAAGTTCCAACACAACATCTCATCCAGCTTCCTAAATATTAGTGCAACTGTAAGATCATGGAAGTTCTCTAAAAACATGTAGTTTGGACAGACGGTGTGGCATTCAGAACAAGGAATCATAAAATTCAAAATTAATCCAACCACATGTCAATACTGTTGAATGACAGGCAGTGATTTCTCTTTGCTTTCATTTACCATCTGCTGATGAAAAGAGCTATATCATTTTCCTAATGCTCTCAGCTGACCAAGGTGGCTGTACTTGACCCTTTACCTTCTCCTTTCGCAGGCTAATCTGCAAAATTGGGAGGCATTTCCAAAGGCAGTTAAAGTGAAATTTAACCTTTTCCTTTCTATTCCTTGAATTAATAGAATGAGAACTCAGGAAGGTGTCAAAGAACAAGTGATTATCTGATGTCAAATGATAAGTGTTTGTCTGATCTCACCCCCACTTCACAGTGATGGAGCCCAGATGCCAGTGTGGATCAAGGCAGGGCACATAATTACAGTTCAGCCTTTTGTAAGAGCTATAAAGTCATGTGCAATGATAATGAGCCTAGAGGTGACAAAAAGCAAACCACACACTTTTCTTTCTCAGTACCAACCTATGATACTGATGCCAGACTAGCTGGATGATGTTTTTCAAAGTGAATTACATAAGTTTGTTAAAATGGAGTATTTGCTGCTGATAACATTCTGCTGGGAAGGTTATTGCTGTATCTGTAGATCCTTAATTCATTCTGGGATGACAATTTCCTTTTACTTTGTTTTTTCTGTCACATTACAGAAACCAGGTGGTACACAGTGTAATTCTATAAAATATCTTGTGACAATCTAGAGTATACAATAATTATTATTTGTGTCAGAAGCTTCACAATTAAAACATATTATAAAATTTAAAATACTAAGGTCAAAATATGTACAAGTAAAACAGATTGTGCCCAAAAACTCTCTCTCTCTCTCTCTCTCTCTCTATATATATATATATATTCAACAATGAAAGGGTGAAAGGTCATTTCATCTAAAGTTTACACAATGGCAGCTCTTTCCCCTCTCTAATTAATATATATATATATATATATATATCGAGAGAGAGAGAGAGAGAGAGAGAATATACAATAATGAAGCTTATATTTTAGGCACGTTTGTGACTTTTCTCTTTTATTTGTTCCTGCTCCCAAATATACATACAATGCAGGATGCCAGAGTTAGATGTATTCATGTTAGACTATGAAAAACAACAACTCTTTGCTGCTTCTTATTCCAGGGTGTAGAATACAAGCCAAGCCTCTTCCAAACATCAGCTCCTCCCTACATCTTGATAAGCAGAAACCTAGAAGCTCATGTGACTAAAAATGGCTTCTTTTCCAACTCTTGCTATAATGGATGGTGACAATGGTGTCACTTAAGACGGGTTTCCCAAGCAGAGCCGAAATAAACCAAGACAATGAAAGGGTGAAAGGTCATTTCATCTAAAGTTTACACAATGGCAGCTCTTTCCCCTCTCTAATTAATTTATGCAAGACACAGCTGGCATGTCTTTGTGTATTCGTGTAAGTGTTGCAGCTGTTTCGTTTTAAAGTCATATGCACTATCCTGGAGGGGCGCAGTGAGCCTGAGCCAGAGCTGAAGCTATTATGGAGGATATTTTTGTGATGAGTTTGGCCTTTTCTGTTACAAAGACATAGCTGGTAATGGGTCCAACCAATTACACATTACTTACAAAGCATAATATTTTGTCCGAGGGCTATGAGGTGAAAGTAGTAGATTGCCTTATTCATAGGCATAAGCAACTGTACCATTTTGATTAATTGCCTTGTGAATATGTTCTTATACAACCATTTTCTTATTAATTGGCAGCCCATGTTTAATTGGAACTAAGACATTCTTCTTTTACCCTTCCAATTAGAGTGAAATCACTTTCCTATGGGATTTCCACATGGCAATGTTATGGTAGATGTGTGGTCAAAGATCGAATGTTTTTTCCCATGAAATAATCTCCTGGCCAAGAGGAAAGTTAATGCTTGAATGTGATTTGCATGATGCACACTCTATATATGTGACCACAGCCATATAAGATTACACTATGAAGATGTTTTTCCCCAAACAGTTGTAGGTGGATATTGTTGTTATTCAATTGCTCAGTCATGTCCGACTCTTTGTGACCCCATGGACCACAGGACTCCAGGCCTCCTGGACCTGCACTGCTCCCAGAGTCCACCTGAAACCTTGCCCATTGACTACAATGCTGTCTAACCATCTCATCCTCTGCTGTCCCCTTCTCCTTTTGCATTTAATCTTTCCCAGCATCATGGTCTTTTCCAATAAGTCCTCTCTTCACAGTAGGTGGCCAAAGTATCCAATATCTGTCCTTCCAATTAACAGTCAGGGTTGATTTCCTGTAAATTGATTGGTTTGATCTCCTTGCAGTCCAAGGGACTCAAGAGTCTTCTCCAGCACCACAACTTGAGGTATCAGTTCTTTGGCACTCAGCCTTCCTTATGGTCCAACTCTCACAGCCATATGTTACTACTAGAAAAACCATAGACTTGACTATACAAACCTTTGTCGGCAAGGTAATGTCTCTGCTTTGTAATATGCTGTCTACATTTGCCATAGCTTTCCTCCCAAAAAGCAAATATCTTTTAATTTCATGGCTGAAGTCACCATCTGCAGTGATCTTGAAGTCCAAGAAGGTAAAATCTGTTACCGCTTCTGTTTCTTCCACTTCTATTTGCCAGGAAGTGATGGGACCAGATACCATGATCTTCATTTTTTTCAATGTTGAGTTTCAAGTCACCTTTTATACTTTCCTCTTTCACCTTCATCAAGAGGCTCCTTAGTTCCTCTTCACTTTCTGCCATTAGAGTGGTATTGTTTGCATATCTGAGGTTGTTGATATTTCTCCAGGCAGTCTTAATTCTGGCTTGTTATCCACCCAGCCTTGTTATGTTGAATGGTTTCCTTGGATTCGAACTGAGATCATTCTGTCATTTTTGAGACTGTACCCCAGTACTGCTTTTCTCACTCTTTTATTGATTATGATGGCGCCTCCATTTCTTCTGAGGCATTCTTGTCCACAGTAATAGATACAGTGGTTATCTGAATTAAATTTGCTCATTTCTGTCCATCTAGTTCACTGATTCCCAAGATGTCGATGTTCAATCTCACCATCTCATGTTTGACCACATCCAGCTTACCTTGATTCATAGATCTTACATTCCAGGTTCCTATACAGTATTGTTCTTTACAGCATTGGACTTTCTTTTCATCTCCAGACACATCCACAGCTGAACATCCTTTCAGCTTTAGCTCACCCAGTTTACTCTTACTGGACTATTTGAAATTGCCCTCTGCTCTTCTATTGGACACCTTCTGACCTGAGGAGCACATCTTCCAGCGTCATATCTTTTAGCCTTTTGTTACTGTTCATGGGGTTTTCTTTGCAAGGGTACTGGAGTGCATTGCCATTTCCTTCTCCAGTGGGGTCCTGTAGCCCATTTTTCACCAGATGTCCAAGAACTCCAACATCTAGTGTGGTTGTTGTTGACCCAGGCAACGACCAAGCCAGTATGGGTTTCTGTAAATAATGTAGGTGGATATAGATATTAACAAGCATATCATTGCTTGTACTCAAGAGAAATTACACCTCCCAGGTTTGCATATTATCACTTGCCTTCTGCCCTCTACAACCAACTAATGTGTTCCATCCTGGGGGGGGGGAAGTGATAGTAGAAACTTCCTTAAAGCTGAAAGACAATCTTTGTGGGCTATTGTTTCTTATCATACAAATGCTTGTAATAAACATGTTGCCGTTCTAGGGATGATGCCAGTATATCCCCCCTCCAAAACTGAAAAAGCTGAACTGTTATCCCTACAATTTCCAGGAGGAACTATGAAGGCTTTTTCTACCTGATTAGGAGACTGTAGTTTAGCTTCCATGATCCTCAATATATTTCAAGTGTTTAGCATCCATTTTAGAAAACAACCATTCCAGCAAAAAAAAGTTATAGCTAGTATCCCTTCCATTATAAAGGGAAAAGGGAAACATCTGAAACTATCATCATTCCCAAGGGCAGGGAGTGCAATATCAAGGAGCAGAGAGATGGTGAAGACATAGTAGATGCAAATTCACAAAAAGGCCAGTATGACATGGGGCCCTGCTTACCATTTTTAGGCTTGCAAGAATTTCTAGTGCAATTCAAATCCAATTTCTTTGCTGCAGGTAAATATTTTCACATATTTGCCTCCCCATTTTTGTTTTTCTGTTGGAGGCTGACACCCAGTTCATACCTGGCCTTTTAAGCCTGGGTATTAAAAATGGCAAGAAATTAAATCAACAGGCCAGAACTGCTTTTTGTTAGGAATGGCTTGTTTTCTCAGCATTTGCAGTATACAGTATTAGTATGTGCAGTGCCATTGCAGAGCTTTTGTAGGCTGTAGACCTGTATTTGAGCTTCCAACATCCCTGACCCTCCTCTTTACACAGAACCTTTTGTCATTTAGAGAAGTCTGACTAAAATCATTTTATGCCTTAAATCAATATTCGGTCCCTAGGGTTAAGCCAAATTTCCTGAAAGCTGTCAAAGAATGTCTAAAATGCACTTTAAACTTGTGTGCTCCATTTTATATTTTCTAACATGCTTTGGGCAGACAAATGATTTTAACTGTCTTCATGGTGCTGTTTTATTCATTAGAAAATGAGAGGAAGAGAAAGGATATACTGTAAGAAAAGCAGAGGAATGCACTTATGAATCCATTCCCCGCATACTTCGTATATTGTCTGACATGCAGCAAACTGGCAAAGTAGCTCTTGTCTAATTCTGTACTTGAGTGAAGTACATTTCACCTGCGTGTCATAGTTCTGCTCATAAATGGGGATAGTTTAGAAAAAATGATTACCATAGGATAAGTGGTGTCTACTGAGCTCATTGTAGACATGCAATCACTGGCAAACCTTGTATTATGAATCTATTCAGTCATATATTTGATCTGAAGATTGTGTGTTGCACCAGCTTTTCCCCAATAACAAGCAGGAGTGAAAACAGAAGGCCCAGTTGCACAAGAAACAAGGCCATCTATTGCACTGCCTTTTCTGAGCCTCAGTGAAGACACCAAAAATGGCACTTAAGAAGGGCCAAAGGCACTCCAAAATTGCCCCAATTTTTTTGATGTTTTGGCATTACAATTTGCTCCAAAAAATTGCCCAATTGCCCCCAACCCCTGAGGGCTGAAGAACCCTTCAGATGCAACTGGTTTGAGAGCTGATTTTCTTGTCAGAATGCTGCATCATTTATTTCAATTTGGATAAAAAGGTGTTTGGGTTTTGTTCTTTTTTAAGTGCTCAGCTCCGCAGGATTCGTAGACAATCCGTTTTCTGATTGGAGGGAACCCTGATCTCATCCCACCTCCTAGTTCCCGAGTCCAATTCGGTTTTCTTTACTAGTCTTAGAGCAGCCAGCTCCCATTGCCGGCTATTTGAAATATTTCCCTTTTCTCCACCTCTCCAACTACTGGGGAAAGCATCTTTTTGCAAAAGATGCCGATATGCTGTTCTTTCATGAGTACTCTCACCCTGGATTTATAGACAATAATGATAATGGCTTCATATTAATGGCTCTGGTTGTTCGGCAGATGGCCAGACAAATGCACACACTATGCACTAAAAATATACTGTAGATGGGGAAAGGGAAGAGAAAATTTTTCAATTCCCTTTTTATATGGAATGGAATTACGGGGATTTTTGTTAACTCCAAAATTATTAGCGGCAGAGCATTAAGTTGCTTCTTTGCACTCTTCTGTTGGCAAGCTGGAGGGAGCACTCATTAGCTCATGGTGTTCTTCACATATTCTCATTATTCCAAGGCCAGCAGAAATTAAGGTGATTACCAAATAGCTGTGGAGATGTGGAAATAGTTGTGGTTGGGAAGTGCCCTTAAGTTATTTTATTTTTCCCTTACCATTTTTTTAGCCATGTTTTGTTGCTACAGTCACCCATTTTTAAAATTTTACTTCTTCATGATATTTGCTAGCCAATTAGGGATCACTGACAACACCCCACTGCATTGTATGATGTCAGGGAAGGCACATGAAACCCTTTTATTGCCTTCACTTTGAATGAAGGAAATATTATATATATCCATTTTAAGAAACAAGTCCTCCCTTATTGTGCTATATTAAAATGTTCACTGTTTCCAGTGATCAGAGCAAAGTATTTCCTCCTGTCCAGTTAGATCCACCTGTCAGATGTCCCATGCAGAATGAGGACAGTGTAAATTCACATGCAGAACTATTCATTCCATTGGAAAACAACACAATCCCTTGTGAGAATGGACACGTTTTATATACAAATATGTATTACAGGTATTATCCATAAATGCTTTCAGCAGGAAATAAATTTGAACTATGACTCTCCATCCACATTTTATTCTAAACAAAAAAGAGACAGTAAGAAGTTTAGATCTGGTTTCCTCTTCTACCTGATGTCTACCTCCTTTAAAGCTTTTTCACACTTTTTAACAAAAAGAGGTGTGAAATACTAAAGGGGGCATGTTGCAGTGAATGAAAATGACTGTAGAGTATCTTTTTTATGCTTCAGTTTGGCTCAGCATTGGTTAAAATTCATAGAATTTCAGTATCATTTGCCTTTATTGGCTGAACTAGCTGAAGGAGAAAGACAGAGAAATGGTAATTTTGGAGAAAATGGTAAAGTATAACTTTATTTATTAACCAAATACCCTTTTATCCCAATTTATGTTTCTTGCTGCTGCTTGTGATAGTCCCTGGAATTTTAGTGTTAATAGCTACAGTGCTTAAAATGCTCTGTTTCATTTTAAGAAAATTAAACCTATGTCAGCTGTGTTCATTTATGATATTTTAATTTTATTTATATGTATCACATTTCTATGCTACGTTATTTTATTTAGGGTGCTCAGTACTGAATAAATAAAGTCAAAATGCTTTTGAGGATTTACAACTAGTGTGACCAACTGAACTTATCTGTCTGATACCACTTTATATTTTTTTATCAATTTCACACACAGAACAGCAGCAGGGTTACCCAAAAGTCAGAGAACTCCAATTTTAAAGCGATTCCCTCAAAAAGAAAGAGTAGATCGTATATACATAGACATATACAAACACACACACTTTGTATAGTGTCCAACATCCCCAACTTGCCATCCTAAAATTGCAGACTCCGGCAATCCCCCTACTCCAATAAACCTGTGTGACATATATCTATGTGGATGTGCCTATATATTTGTGGGTATATCTGCCAGACACTCAAAACAAAATAAGGTTTTCATTTACAAAATTAAACATTCCCATCTGCATATACCAACAGTTCTTCAAAAAAATAACATCCTCTTTTGTCCTCACAACAGAAACAGCAACAAATAAGAGAGAAAGGAGGAAAAGCCAGGCTGGAGATAGGTAAGAGCAAGAAGGAAAAGTGAGAGAGGCCCAGTTTTGGCATTACAAAAAGGTTTCAATTATTCAGATCCCTTCTAAGCGGCAATTAATCTTCTGGCTAATCTTCAAAGACAACAGCACAAAAGGACCATCACTACCACTTCAATTCACAGGCAATTATTTGGGTATAAACCTTCATCTTCCTAATAGTAAATACAGTAGTCAATTTGGTGTAAATTTAGACTTGTAATTTAATCAGCTTCCTGCCTGAAATAATAATATATGTGATGTCACTCATTTCTATGTATGATACAGGAAGCTAGTCCTGCAACAAACCTCTTCTGCTTTATGAGGGTCTTACTCCAAGTCCTGATTCAGTAGCCCTTCCACCCTCACTCCTGTAGGAGACTGCTGCTATCAAAGGCCTTGCTATAAAAGGAAAATGTCCTATGTTGCCTGTCAAAATACAAATCCTCCCACATCAAGCAAAGTTTTTTTTTTATTTCTTTAGCAAATTGATATAGCCATCCATCTCATGAAACATGACTCTGGGTGTTGTACAGATATAACAGTTAAAAACCATAAAACATTATATATATACATAAAAACAGACTGCGGGAGAACATCGGTGACTTGACATCATACATATCAGCCTGTGTATGATGATCATGTGTATCTGTAGTTTCCTCAAGACTTTAGCAAGCAGCTGCAAGCTTGCTCCTAAAATTCATTGCTTTGTTCACACGGTGGCAATGTGGGATAATGGAATCTTGAAAATATCTCAGATTAGCTATGAAGATTTTGTTGATGATTTTACCATTCTACCTTTCGGTGGCAACTTAAAAGATGCTCTTCCTATAAGAAGATCACCGGGAGCTATATTTCTGCATTGTCAACCTGGATTGTAAGGAAAGCCAACAGGGTTTGCTTGTTTTTTTCCATCTTCGGGTGATCATCTCACCCTTTCCAGAAGTTGAAGAACTGATGAAAATGGGGATGCTGGACCCCTAGTCCACAAAAGCACGTTCTTCACAAACACGTACGGGAAATCACTCCTTCAGTCTGTCTTCCATTTTACATTCCCTGCTTCACAAAGGCCTTGTGTCTGTTACTACTTTCAAAGAAAAAAATGTGCCATTTTGGGCCATTCGTGAGATAAAACTGCATCTTCGCCTCCTGAGCTGACAGATTCAGAGGCTGGTTTCCATTAATAAATCTGAAAAATGGCCTTTTGCCTCGTAGCGGCAGACAATGAGCATCCAGAGATGTTGACAAACACTCAGGTCACTGGAGACCAACTTCCAGATAGGCGGCCTTTCGGGAGCTAACTAAGTGACTTATTGAATATTTTGCCCTTTATCTCAGACGTGGGTTTTCATAAAATAAAAGTCTGGCTGAAACAAAACCAGAAAATGATAATCTGTGAGTTTCTAGAGAAGCTTGTTTAATCACAGAGATATCCATCCTCCAGTTGGTGTTCTGCAGTCTTGGGAACTTTAAGAGGAGTGGACTTCAGCTCCCAGAATTCCCTAGCCAGTGTGGGAATTCTGGGAGTTGAAGTCCACACCTCTTACAAGCGGCCAAGATTGAAAAACACCGGCTGGAGGATGGATATCTTTGCTAATAAAAAGATTGAAGATGAGGTAAAAAGAAGGCTGCTCCAGACAGACAGCTCTTCTGGCGGCCCAGCTTCGGGGAACTGCGGTCCTACTACATCTGGAAGAAACCAGCCTGAGAAAAAGGTTCCACGAATCTGCGTCTTTGTCGGTGGAACTGAACTGAACTGAATGGCTTTTCTTCCCCGCTCATTTTTAACTCTGCCTCCGTTTACTGAAAGAGGGTTTTAGGCCTCAACCCTCTGGTCTCCGTCATGGCTTCTGTCTTCAACCGGCAGGACAGACTGAAGCCAGCCAGCGGCTCTCCCGCCGCATGGCAATTTCCCTCAGGACCTCTGGTGTTTTTCCACACAGTTGTGCTTTCTTCCTTGGAGACTGTCGTTTGGCTTCCGGTTTGAGTTTGCGATAATTTTCTCAGCCAACGGCCTGTTATTACAGTTGCTGACGGAGGAAAAAACTCCACCTGGTGCTCATTCAGGAGCTCAAGGTAGGGTGTGTAACGTTCTCACCTCTGATTTTTCCCCACAACCATCCTGCAAGGTAGACTGGCCCAAACTCACCCACTGGGAGGGGACTTGAACCTCGGTGGTGTCCCGAGTGTCTGACACTTTCACGATGACAGCACTTCAGATGCTCTATTTGATAATCTGGCACCATGCCTTACTACAGATGCCGCAGTACTACAGTAGGTATTTATTATAGCTGTATTCCTTTCATCAGGAATTGGCGCGCGGGATAAGATCCCATGCCCATTTTTGTAGCTCCCAGAACCCCTGAGACTGCAGAAACCGACCCCTAAAATAAACTCATTCAATCCAGCCAAAATCCAAGAATAAAATTTTCTCGCTATAACGTGCTAGGTACATTCTGAAGTCTCCACAAGATCAAACGATCTTGCTGAAATGCTGAAACAGGCTCTGCTCCTTTCCTGTATGCATACGTTAGGATATATGTGAGTGGAGCTTACGACATATCCTTGGTTTCATCATCAACCCTGCCTGCAGATATCTCCATTTTGTACTGTACTATTATAGTAATATATTAAAACAGCTGCTGAGTTTTGCTTTGTGAAGCAACTGGGGTTATAACTTGATGCAGTCAGTGCCTCTGTTTTATATTGTCACTTACTCAAAATAGTCTATGCAGACTCTAAGATTTTAGCCTGATTGGCAATCCATCTATACATGGGCACTCGATATTGGATTGGTGAGATCAAAGGTATCGAATATGATCCCATCTTCTACTCTCTTCTATAAACTCTAGTAAACTGGTGTGCTTTAATCCTACTATCTGTATTCATTCCTGATTTAAGTTTTTTGCTAGTGTGCTACATATATTGAAATGACAGAAGCACAGATATGGTTTTCAGTAAAGGTACAGAGTAGTCCATCCTTCAATTACTAAAGCATAAATGTATTAATTAATCCATTCATTGCTGCACTTGCAAACAGGCTACAGAAAACAGTGAGCCCAGGTTTAAGATTAGGCAGTACTATTGTATGCATACTTACTATGATTTTACTGGTATGGCTACCCAGGGTAAAGCATATACAGTATATATGTATGTATGTATGTAAAGCTATTAATTTTTGATAATAAGTGTAGATAACAAACTAAGTGGTATAGAACAATTAAATAATTATCACACTGTGCATTTTAAGCCTATAATTAACCAATGATGATACTAATCTGTAGATGACAAGTAATATAAGCTTAAATAAAAATATAGTTATAATAGGTTAAACTCTGAAGTGAATAGCCTCAATTTGTTGTTGCTGTTCAGTCGTGCAGTCGTGTCCCACTCTTTGCGACCTCATGGGCTGCATTATGCCAGGCCTCCCTGTCTTGCACTGCCTCCCAGAGTCTTTTCGAATGAGTCCTTCCTGTGCATTATGTGGCCAAAGTACTTGAGCTTCAGCTTCAATATCTGTCCCTCCAAAGAGCAATCAGGTTTGATTT
>JANHZU010000777.1:181507-204496 GCA_032468055.1 Acrochordus granulatus
CATTGCCTCAAGCAAACCTTACTCTCCTCTTTCCCCCTTCGCACAGAAATAGGCCTGTACACTGGCATGCAAAAACCTTCAAGAAGGTTTTCCCCCCACCTATCATCATCATTCAGACTTCTAAACAAGAATATTTTTCAGCTTTCCTCTCCTCCCCTTATCTAGAGTGGCTGTGAAAACTACTTTTCAAGTGGCCTATGAAAACTCTTTGTCTTATTTTGAAATTATATATTTTTAAAAGTGTCAAGCTGAAAAAGAAACTGCTCTAAAGACATTCAGTTTACTCCACCTGTGGCCTTCTTGCAACATCTCATAAAGGTTGTAACCACCAAAATTCCCACACTAATGCAAAAGGCCTCCAAACTAAAACAGTCCAACCTGAAAAATAGGCAAAGACATTTTTAAAAAAAGCATCATGGCTTTGTAGACTCCATACTCCCAATGTACTACAAGATTAAACCAAAAGTTGCAAAAGAAATGATAATGTTAATGTTCCTGATAAAATCAGGAGATAAATAAACTGTGTTTCAAAGTAAGTAGTCAGATGGAAAGAAAATTAAACAATGAGACTGAGAGTTCCTGGTTTAGAATTTATTACACCATCACATTAAAAATAAAAGTATTTCCAATCTTGTAAGAAAAGCAGTGGATTCACTCCTATTGATGTATTATTTCAATAGATGACTAGGACATACTAGCAGGTAAATATTATAATATTAGTACATCCTAATTTTTTAAAAAACATAATTTACCAGAGAGCCTAATTCAAATATGGCCCTTTAACTGATAACAGAGAAGTTTGGATATGAAAAAGGTGTGTGATTTAATAAAGACAGGGAACTCTATTTTCAAACTTCAAGGTTGTCTGTGTGTCCATGAGTCACCAACTCCATAACGAACTAGGAGTAGCTTTTATTCATAGAAGTCAGTCCTGTGAAAATGTTGTCCATCATTGTTTCTTAGATGTTGCAATAATTCTAGCTTTGCACTGGCATAAATATTGGGACTTTCTAGAATCAATACCCAATTACAGTGTTACTTTTATACATGAAATATTATGGACTTTTATTTCCCTTTCTGTAAGTCATTCTACACTTTCTGCACATTTGTGCTTTATATGGAATATAAAAATAGGCTTTTAAAACTCTGTTCACCTTTAAACTCACTAAAAAACTACTTGCTTGTGAAATTCTCTTAAAAATTCACTGCATCCATGATGGGAGGTAAAAATTAAGTAGGCAGTTAATTGCTATAGGTAGTGTGCAGAAAGGAGGGGAAATCCCCATCTAAGTAGAGGAGATAACATTTGGGAATGAAAAATAATGTTAGGAAACTCTCCTTATCTCTTGCAACTATTCAGGAGCAAGGGGATGAGACTGTGAAAAAAAGAATCTTCCAACTTATTAGAGAATCAAGGCTCAACTTTAAAATGTTGAAAAATGCAAATTAGATTCAAACAAAATTCATCTCTAAGAAGTGCAGGATGAGGATCATACCAGGCCGTAGGAGAAGAATATGTGACAAAGGTGGAGATATAGAACAGAGTTCTGTAGAGTAGGCTACCAAAGACTAATACAAGCCTTTAGTATCTGATTCTAATTTCACATTCAATAGTGATTGGAATAATTACAGTTTTATTACCAATTTACATTGGCATGAATGGCCATTAAGGCCATATAGGTTCAAATCACTTTTTATAGACACTACACTAGGAAAAAGTTACCTTTTGCATGTATGGACATCTATATTTAGAGTAAATACAATTTTAAAAGACATTTTCATCAATCTATTTAATCTGTCATATATATTGCCCTTAAAGAATTAAACTTTTTTTTAATTAGATCTTCTAACATTAGATAGGAAATAGCCAGAAGGAAAGATACAAACTGGATTTCATCTTCCAAAAAGTGTCTTTAAAAAAATCTTAGGTTCTCTTTTGAAATGTTATTCTATATGGATTAGGATATTTTCATATATTAAAAGTTGACAATCTTTAAAACATTTTCTTATGCCCTTCAACAATGCATCTCCTCACCCAAGGAGATGAAAAGTGCCGAGGAAGAAGAGGAGACAAACAATGCAACAGCCCAAGAAATAAATCTATTTTATAAAGTCTGCCTAAATGCATATGTGCAATTACAAGGAAGAGTTATAAGCATGTGTGTTATAATGAGAACAAACATACAATGCAATATTCAGACATTTTATTCAGAAGTAGGCTCCAAGATTTGTGCAACTTATTATTGCAC
The DNA here is from genome assembly GCA_032468055.1 of Acrochordus granulatus. Classification (NCBI taxonomy): domain Eukaryota; kingdom Metazoa; phylum Chordata; class Lepidosauria; order Squamata; family Acrochordidae; genus Acrochordus; species Acrochordus granulatus. The sequence goes on from JANHZU010000777.1 coordinate 183,757, forward strand.
TCAAAATGTATTATTAAATGTACTTAGGACTGCAACCCTGAATTCAGGGCCACAGTCCATAGTCTACCAATTTGAGTCTTACTAATAGTAGTAGGAATTATCTCCTACTTACAATAGGAAAAAAAATAGAGTTTTCACTGGACATAGTATCTCAGTTTCCAATTTTTTAAAATAATTATCGATACAACTTGATCAACTTTAAGACTTTCCAGATTAAATGTACATTCCCCTTCCTTGTATATTGCACATTCTTGGATCTTATATAGTACTGTATCATCCCTTTTCCAAATCATCAAATGACTAATTTCAAATCCAGCTTTTAGAAATATATTCAGCCTCCCATGTCACTAAAAGTATATGTTCTGCTCAGTCTCACTATATCTTATTTAGAGGAGTTATACCCTTGTGTCTTCACATAATAAGCATGACAAGAGTTCCTGCAATCAAGCCAAGCAGCTCCAAAATTAAGGCAGACAGAGTTCCCCAGTCCTTCAGCACATGCACACTCCTTTCCACTATCATTTTCATAAGTTGGAAGAATTAGGACACTAGCTCAAACAATAAAAATATTTTGGCTTAATGTAGCTAATAAAAATTAATTTTACCATGTCTAGTCCACAGAGCTGGTGGGATTCTACTGCTGAAACTGCAGGGCACAATTTTTTGCCTCTTTTTCTCTCAAATAGTCCAATGAATTGTTTTAAAACATGCAAAGTCATTTAACATATACAAAATTTGAGACCAATAAAGAAAAACCTAAAATTCAAGGATTGGAGTTTTATTAAAGACTATACCTAGCCAAAAATATGTTGTTATACTAGCTTCGGCCCTAAGTTTTTTTTATTATGCCTTCACACATTGCAAAGACATAGACTGAAGTTTTGAGGTACACCATAATTTTTCAATCAAAGCTTTAAACCAAACAACTTATTTTAAAAAATAAAACAAAACAGGCTATGATCTTGGCTTGAAGAGATAATTTTAAGCACTTTGTTATCAGCTTAAATAACTAATTTAAAAATTGATCTCTCACCAAAGTTTTCTTTTGACCAACAATCTATATTTTAAAGGTTTTATTCTATTTATATCATACAACTATGTACGTAGACCAATCCATTTTCAGTCAACCTGGAAGCCTTGTAGCAGTGATTCCCAAAGTGAGCAGCTCAGTAAATTGCCCGTTAAATATCATCAAACCAATTCTAACACTGTTTACAGAAAAAAACTTTCAGTAGTAAATATAATCACAAGTAATTCAAGTAATTACTTGAAAGTATAATAAACTGATCAGAGTTTCATGGAATATGGTAATCACACTTATTTGAGATCACATTGCTTGGAACTCCCAATCATCTTATTTATTTATCACATTTATATGCCACTGGATTCAAAAATGACTCTTTTTGAATAACATAGTTAGGATTGGTTGGATGATTTATTCGCTGTACTGAGAACTGTACAATTATTTCTTATCTAAAACAAATGGATAGTCTTCCATAGCTTATCACAAGTTATTCTTGGACTAAATCTAGTTCTAAACTTAATTTCCCCACAAAAATTTAAGACTGAAATATTGTTTGTTTGTAAAAGTTCACGCCCGCCCGCCGGGGTCTGCGCAGCACATCCCCCTTCCCATTTCCTGCGCCCGAGGCCCAGACCTCAGTACCGAAGACCGGCCCGTTTCTCCCGGCTGCTCTGGGGCTGAGCTAGGTGCAGCCTTCCCCCCGCGGAGCATCTTTTCCAACTACGGGGAGTTTTCCGGCTCCCTCCAGGAAAGAAAAAGCAGAGGCTCTGGAAGGAAGCAGCTGCGCCCCGGAGACGACGGGGCGGAACACAGATACACCTTACAAAGAAAACTAAGGCCGTGGTCGAGATGGGATGAAGAAAAGCAGTCCATCCGAGCTACCTATAACACGCCCTTTTCTCCCAGTCTGTTTCGTAAATAATCAATGCAAAGGCTCCCGACTGAAACGTAGGCGGGGGAAGGGATGAGACGGAAAGCTGCCTCGATGAAAAATGAGAAAAGCCATCAGTCGCCCTCCTCCTCCTCCCCCCCCGCTGCGAAGGTACCTCCCTTCGCACATGAGGCGGAGGGGGAGGAGGGGGGAAGCTCACGAGGCCCGCTCCTAGCCTCGAATCTTGCGGGCGCGCGCCCGCGAGCGCGCACCCACGCAGAGCCACAGGCGCCTGAGCCTCCCCTGCGCGCGCCTCTCCGTGCTTCGTTCAAGGAGGGATGGAGAAGAGCCCGGGCTCGTCCCGAAGAAGCGAGCCCGCGGTGACTGGTGCGGCGGCTCAATGGTTGGGATCGGGGGAACGGAAAGGAGCCCGCGGCGCGCGCTCTCGCCCTCCCACGGGTCTTAAAACGCCGCGCGCACCGAACCGCGCAGCACTCACTCACCGCTTTATTCAGTCGAGCATTTTTTTCAGTCATATTGGGATTGAAAATAGCGAGCGGGACCTGCTACACGCGCACACACGCGCGGGCGGGCACACCCCTTCCCCATTCAGTCCGTTCCCGCGGCTCTCCAGCTGCGCGCTCCTGAGGCGGCCCTGGCAGAGTCTAAGCCCGCGAAGCGCCTGCCACGCGTGGTCGAGGCACGCCCCGCGCAAGACTCGAGGCCGGTGGCCAGCAAACCCCGCATGGAGGAGACACCTTCCCTCTTCCCCCCCCTCCGAGGCTGAGGAGAGCGCCGAGATCCCTTCTGTCAGACGGAGAAACGGCCTGGATAGCGGGCCGGGAGAGACTCCCCTCTGCCAAATCAAAGCGTCCCGCCCTCAAGAAGCCTTGCTCGGCGCCGGTGAGAAAGATAACGAAGCCCAAAAAAACCAAGGTCCACGCCTGTAAAAATCCTGGGCTCAACCTAACTGCCCCCGCGTGAGCGCCCTCACCCACACACGAGAGACCCTGAAGGTGACCCAACCCCGCCCCCACCAGCTCCCCACATCCAGCCAAGGTTGCTGCCGTACCCCCCCACACACAATCGCCAAATCCTGCTGGGTCCCAACCCTGGCCTCCTCGCTCGCCTGGCACCCTCTTCTTATCAGGATTAAGGACTAAGATGTACAGCCCGGGAACACGCCAGAATCTCAGCTCTTTCTCGCCCTTTATCCCGCCATTTTGCCCCAATCGCCTTCTCCTAAACCACACCGCCCACTTCACCGAAGATGGGGGAGAGCACATCACAAGGGAGAGAAGGGGAAGAGGTATAAAAAAGAGATCAGCCCTTTAAAGTCTATCTACCCTTTTCTCCCCACTCCCGCTCCCCACCCCCATGAAGACTCAGCTAAGGCTCCTCCAAGGATGAGGGGAGGCTTGGATACATGGCATATCCAGAGGCGTTTCTTCTATTAGACGCTAACATCGAATCGAGTTTCTATCAGTTCCAGCTGATTTATTAAAACTGTCAAGATACAGACTTTCAGCATTAAAAAACAGGCAATGTTGTTGACAGTGCACAAGTCTGTTATGTTGCCATCCTATGCTACAAAATATGCAGATGGTCTGTACTTGTAAGAATCATATTGCACAAAATGAGACTTTTCTTTTACTATGTGCCTTTCCTTTTTCCCATTTCATTTTTTTTAAATTTTCACTAAGAAAAAGTCGAGAATCCAGTTTCATACCTTCCATCTGGGCCCCCATTCACATATCACAGCATATGAGATACATAAATTCCTACTATAGTACAGTACATATACAATCTTTTAAACTAAGATAACAGCTCTGAGGTCTATATCACCATTTTCAATAAATCTTTACCTACAAATATTGAACAAATCTGAACTATAGCTGTACAAAAAAGTGTTTTGTTTCTTGTTTTTTTTAAACCACAAGGCCTTTAGATACAAGGATTTTTTTTAATCCTTTCAAAACCAGGACATAAACGTACCCATACAACTTGCATGCTAAAAACAGAGGAAAAAAAATAAAAAAATAAAAGGGAAGAAGTGCCTGAAAAGTCTTACTGAAAAAACACAGCAAGAATGTTCCCTTTCACTGTACAAAAATACGCCTGAAAATATATTAATTTTTTAAAAAGACTGAGGTCTGTTATGTATCAAAAATGTTTCAATACCTTTGTGTACTGAGGTCTAGGCTGTCTGGTATTCAATCAAGGAGGTATAAGGGAACAAGTTACAAAAAAAAAGTTGGCAAGTAGAAATCACATTTGTAAAACCATAAACAATTTGATCTGAAAAGTAAACTCTGATCTTAAGTCAGTTCACAGTTTTTTGTAAGCGTTTGTACAGTCTGCATTTTTTTCAAGCTCCCTGCAGCTTTGTTAAGAATTGGATGCATAGAAGACATCAGTTTTCTCCCTCCAAACAAAAACAGTTTGCAATGGTCCCTTTAAAAAAATTTTAAAAATCAGAACAGTCCTTAGAAATCTTTGTAGGAGAAAAAAAAAGAACAAAAATCCACAAACCCCCTTGAGTAACAATTGTGCTGCCAAAAAAGACTTTTTTTTGCAGACCATCTTCCAGACTTCAATCACAAACTTCAAACAGCGCCTTCTGAATCTTTAAACCCCCAGTCCCATTTGCCTTTTTTTCCCTTGCTGCTACTGTTGTGATCACCAATTTAAAAAAAAAATCAGAAGGAAAATAAAAATCACAACTCCGGACTCGGTTTGGATCTAACTTCAAGACTTTAAAAAGAAAGAAAAGAAAAATCCAAAGACATTTTGATCATTACTTCACTTCAAAACTCCACCACGTTTAAGCGAAAATCACTAGCATCAACTTTCCATTACCAATTTTTTTCTTTTTTTCTCAGTCCCTTTGATCTCTCTCTCTCTCTCTGCCCGTCGCCTGCCCGTCGCGTTTTCCTCCGCTTCTTCTCTCCCTCCCTCCCGCGCTCGCTTCTTCAGTAAGTGAAAACCAAGTCGGAAAAGTTCGCTTCCAGCCAGTCGCCCGCGATCATCTCGCTCAGCTCCGGGGTGCAGTAATCGGGGAACTCAAAGTGGGAGCCCAAGCTGCCCTCGCTGAACGAATCCAAATCCTTGTCCACGAGGGAAAGGGACAGGTTGCCGGCCGCGGAGCTCACGCCCATCTCCGAGGCGGCGTGGGTGTGCTGGGAGAAATTCAAGCTCAAGTCGAACATCAGGTCGTCCGCCTCTTCGCTGCTGCTGCTAGAAGCGGAGGAGATGGAGACGGACCGGGAGGAAGCCGGGGACAAGCTGGGCTGCTGCGCGCTCTTGGGCATACTCTTGAAGCCGTAGTAGAGTCTGCTGGCGCTGGCGCCATGCGGGGCGGCGCCCCCCCGCACCTCTTCGTACAGGCTGGCCCCTTCGGTGGACTCCGCCGAAGAGCTCAAGGTGGGACTGGCCGGGACTTTGGCGACGTTGTACCGCCTCAACTGCTGCTGCTGCTGCTGCTGTTGCTGCTGCTGCTGGTGGTGGTCCTCGTCCTCCTCCTCGTCCTCCTCCTCCTGCCTGATCCGCAGCTGCAGGTCGTCGTCGTCCTCTTCCTCGTCCTCGTCCTCGTCCATGAAGACACATTTGATCGCCTTGCCGCTCACTTTCAGCGCCCCGAACTGATGGTAATCCTCTCCCCCGTAGTCGCCCGGGTGGGGGGCCAGTTTCGTCCCGGCCTTCGGGGGAGGCGAGGAGGAGGAAGAGGAGGAGGTTTTCCCTTTGCTACATTTCTTACTGGAGCTTTTGGCGCTCTTGCCGCCGTTGCTGTTGCCACCGCCGGTACTGGTGGGTGTGTTTTTTTCTGGGCTGTGGTTGGCGCTGGGTTTGGCGGACGGGTCTATTTTGGGCTTTTTCCTCGGCCTGTATTTGTAATCGGGATAATCGGCCATATGTTTAAGGCGCAGTCGCTCAGCTTCACGGATGAACGGGATCTTTTCGCTGTCCTTGAGCATTTTCCACCGCTTGCCCAGCCGCTTGGAGATCTCGGCATTGTGCATGTCCGGCGACTGCTCCATGATTTTTCTTCGCTCAATCTTGGACCACACCATGAAGGCATTCATCGGTCTCTTGATGTGCCCCGAGGCCGTTTTGCACCAATCCGGATCGCTCTCGTCCAGCGCCACTGGGCTGCACGCCATAAACTCCCCTTCTTCGGTATCCATCGCTTCTCTGGGCAGGTTGTTCTCCGATTCCGGACTTTCCGCTTGCTGAACCATGGTGGGAGGTATTATTTTTCTTGAGTTTCTTCTTAGTTTTTTCGGGTCGATTCTTTTCTTTTTAAAAAATACGTATTTGTCCCCCACTTTGCACCCGCCGACTGCTTGCGCACCTCGTTCGGCTGAAGGGAGCGGCTGCAGGGCGAAACCAGCGCGCCAAGCTCCTTTTCCGCCCTTTGCGTCTCTCCGTCTCCCGCTTCCCCGCTGACCCTCGGGCGCTGCCGATTCTCCGTCTCGCAGCGGCAGAAGCAGGGCGCGCTCCGGTCTGTCCCCTCCCCCTACAGCAGCAGCAGCAGCAACAGCAGCCGCCCGGACCCAGAGATCTGGCTGGATCGCGCTCCCCCTCTGCAAAAGTTGCGGGCTCTCTCCGAACTAGTTATCAGGGTTTCATATGGGTGACATCACTCCTTCGGCCAGCCAATGGAGGAGCTAAACTCCTCCCCTCGGCTCCTCCCCTCCACCTTTATTAAGTCCCCCCGCATGTATGCACACACACCCCCTTTGCAGCGGCTCTCGGAAAGCACGGGGTGGGGGATGAAGTGGAAGTGGAAGGGGGCTGGGCTTGGAGCCTCGTCTTAATCGCCGGAGAGGGAAGGGGGACCGAAGTGCGTGAAGCTCGAGGAGGTCGCTGAGCAGGGACGGGATCCCGAGTTCTCCTTGGGCTTCCTGGGCCGAAAGGGTCTTTCTTCTTAATTCCCAAATCGGGGAGATAGTGCAGGTGGATCTGAGGAGGTTATTCCCACATTGCCTAGTGTCACGCTAGGTGAATTCATGCTTGTCGGAATCCACTCGCATCCTCTGGGCATTGGCTTCTTTTGTGCACAACAGCTGTAGGTGGCGCTTCAGTACCACTAGCTCAGCGCATTTCATTTTGGTCAGATTACTTCTGCGGGCTGAGACTGACAAACACACACACACACGTGGGGGTTTATGTGTCCTCTGACTTGCAGATTGTTTTGTTTTCTTCCCTTTTTCTTTCCAACCCTTCCTCCTCTCCATACAAACTGTCAGACCTCCCATCCTACCTGATCTCATGGCAGGACTATATTTTGCCTTCCTGCAGCTGTTTTTCAAAACCCAATAGCAGGAATATAGCTGGCTGTGCCTTTGACAGATTAATATCTGTGAAACTTGTTTCAAACCATTCTTGAGGGTGTTTTTCAAGGAATACTGGTCAACTTCAAGATATGTAGGAGGAGGGAAGCTAAAAAATGTTCGTACACATGTCTTTTATTTGAAATATTTCACCTGTCATTAACCACATGTACTTTAAGATGTTCATGTATGTTTATTAAAATTTCTAAAAAGTTCTTTAATCATTCTTTTAAATAAAAATTTTAAAAAATCCAAAGCAAACTGGAGTACTGTATACTTTATATTGAATATTTCAAAGTACCTTTAACTTACTTAAGCACTGATTTTAATCAGCTTTTAATCAGTTATATTTTCTAAATACATAAGGGTATGTAGGTGAGGCTGGTACTGCCAATAAAAGTATGCTTAGATATATTAGACCTTTTGCTTTATCAGCACTTTGCTTTAAGCCGTTATTCCAGTTAACACGCTTAAAATTCTATTTTGTATGCCCGATATTCAAAATTTAAAAATAATATTTCTTTTAAGCTTTTTTTTTCCTCTTTTGCATAAGAAGTGGTCACCCATTTTTTCACATAGTTCAAGAAAGGCTTAATGGTCACAAGTGTCACAAGCGTGGATTAGAATGTAATGAAATTTAAAAATAAAGATATATAGCTTCATCTTAAGGCTTTTTGTACCAATACATACATACTTATCTGGGACCAAATCAGTCCATCTTGCAAAGTATCTAACTCCCAATGTCACAGCAATGTTAATGAGAATGTTATAGCATTAATTTTATGACATCATTTTGTAAAAAATAGCTTTTAAGAGCACAAATCTTAGAAGATGTAATAGGTACAAGAAAACAAATGTGTGATAGTTAATTTGTTTTTGGAGAGAAATGATTATGAGGATACATGTCATTTATTAAATGTACAAATGCTTGTGTAGTCCTTTCGCTAAAGCTAAAATAGACTGCTCAAAATCTGCTTAATATGGGATTATATATGAAATATATTATCTGTTCCAAAATAAAGTATAAAGATCTTCAGACAAGCATAAATTGTTACATTGCATCATGGCTAGCTTGCTACTTTTCATTGCAGAGCATGAGGTCACCACGGAATGGCTTGCCTTATTTAGACAGAACAGCTCATGCTGGAGAAGCTTTCTTTGAAATAGATCACTTGCAGACATCAGTATTCCTGGATCAACCACAATGACCCATCTTCTTCCTGTCCATTTTGCTCTTATGTGCAAATAAGAGGTGAGGAAAATATCTGCTCTTATTTAATTAGAACTCTTTCCCCTTGGACATAGGGAAGAAGGGAGCATCTTCTGGGCTCAATCTTTGATCCAGAAAGAACTTTCGGGTTATTGCAATTACTTATTTAAGGAAGGAGAGGGCAACACAGAGAGTGTTTGAATGTAACTGTTGCCTGCATTTTTCTTTTGAAATTTGAGTGGAGTACATAGGCAAAGAGAAGAACTTTCCAAGTTCCAAAAGTTGTGTTTTGATTGTCATTCTATGTTGTGCCCTAAAATGGTTTGTCTGACTTTGAGTTTACATGTTCTAGGGGCCTAGCCAATCTGGTTTGCAAATCATTTGTATTGTAGCTCAGTCAATTAAGCATGATTAAACAAACATGGTTTATAGTACATCATGAATTAGATCAAGTCTATGATTGTAGTTGAATAAACCCTCCTTGTTTGGAAACTAGATCCAATAGTCACAAACTAATAACCCAATATATGCCTCCATTCTGATTATCTGGTATTGTCCTTTTATAAAATGTGTGGACAGTTTGTAAATAAATATAAAATGATGTAATATAATTAAAGTTCTAATGTAAGGTAGATTTGAAATTCTAGGACTTTGCTTTGGGGTATATCATACCTATGATGCTTCATATTATATGCAGTGATGATCCAGCTTTCTGTGCAACATTAATTTGTCTTTGGATTTGTGCCCATCTCTAGTAGTACATATTTTTAATGTCAGGTAAGTGATATTCATGAAAATTTCACCCCTTCAACAAATTACTTTTGCAATTATTCTTGCTATACTTTCAGTGTAAAAATGCCAACTGCACCTTCAAAGCAGGTGAAAAAATAGCATTATATCCTGTCAGACTTTCACTGGGTTGCGGTGTTCTAATGAAAGTCACTAAAATAGAATTAAAGTGACACTTTGTTGAATGGTGGTGAGGTAAGGATGGATACAATAGGTATAAAATACTCACTTGCTATGGTTTAGGATAAATATTATTTGGATTTTCAGAAAGAGAAAGTGAACAAATTCTATCAATACGAGAGAAAAAGGCTGTAGGGCTGGAAGCCCCCAATTTCTGAGATATATTTTTTCACCAAATGTGCTTTACTAAAGCAAAAAATATGCCAATAAAATCGAATATAGATTCACAAATAGCTGACTATGCAGTATTATATAATTTTATTATCAAGCTGGCAAGAGGTTAACATAACTGCCTGATACAGACAACCAGAGTGTTTGTCAAAATTAGAAATCCAATTATGTGATTCTGTCTTTCAACCTGCTATGCCAAAACTTGATAAAATAGACAAGAACTGTGAATTCTTTGTTATGATAAATATAGCTATTGAAACACTGTTGATGTTGTACAACATGAAAAATAGGATCACGTAGCAAACAATATTGAACAAACCATAAATTCTTTTACTGGCATTGTAAAAATGCATTTACAATGAGCTATTATCAAAATAGAGAGCCAATGTGGTGCAGTGGTTTATGGCACTGGGCTAGAAATCAGGAGACCATGAATTTTAGTCCTTTAGGCACAAACCCAGCTGGGTGACTCTCAGCCTTAGGAAGAAGGCAATGGCAAATCACTTTCAAAAAATTTTGACAAGAAAGCTGCAGGAAGTTGTCCAAACAGTTGACAGGAGTCGTGAATGACCCAAAGGCACACAAAAAAATAATAATAAAAAATCAAAACCAGATTTTGCTAGTTTTTATCTCGCTATATATTAATTCATATTCACAATTGATGCTTTTAATTGAAATATGTCACTGAACATATTTGTAATGTTTGCATAGATGTGCAAAATAATATGAACATATTCAAACACTTTTTAAATTCTAAACTAGCAAGTTTCTGAATATTGGTGCTAATCTAGTAAAATAAATCTTTTAACGCACGTGTAGTGAAATTAGGAATGCAGTCAGTTGATATTCATGAAAATGCTAAAACTTTGGCTCAACCAAAAACAATCAATTCTAAAAAATAAACCAACTTGCAAACTAATATACTTTATTATTTCATATTTATCAATTAATTTTATGTATTAATTATAGATATATAATGGAGATACATTATCTCCATGGTTGGAGACTAGCTTTAACACACATTTTTAATTGATAGGATTGGGAAAGTTCAGCTTTCACTGATAGCTCTAGTGCCATGCTTGTGTGTTGCCTATATCAAACTGTGGAATGAAAATAGGAATCATCAAAGGTTTCATTGTCCACATATACAATCTGTACTGAGGTCAGGAAGCCACAGTCTGGATGGAGTATAGCAAAATAGACTGGCTCCTGATTGGCAAAGAAATATGCATGACTGAATGCTCTCTCCTTATTTACTCAACCTACAGATACAGTATATGCAAAATATATATTGAGGATAGCTTGACTGGAAGAAAATGAGTCTGATTTTAAAACTAGAGAGAAAATCATGAATAACCTGCATTACGCTGATGACATGAAAATGTTTCTGATGGCTGAAAAATGCTGATTTGCAAGCTCTAGTAAGAAAAGTCAAGGAGTACAGTAAAAAAATGGGATTAAGAATAAATATAAAAAATACCAATCCAATGACAGCAACCAGTCTTAATGCTGACAATGAAGACCTTAAAGTGGTGGATAGCTTCTGCCTTTTAGGACTGGCTATTAGTAATAAAAAAGGTACTCAAATATACCAAAGAGTAGCACTTGGTAGAGCAACAATGAGATTCTTGCAAAAGATATTTCAGATTTTAGTACAGTATATATCTCCTCCTGAGAAACTCTGCCAATCCAGAAAAAGTCTAGTTTGCTAGTGACAACATACAGAATCAAATGTAAATATGTTTCAAGCATGTTATAATGAAAGAACTTAGTATTATCATGATCACAACGCTAAGAATACATAGTATAGTGAAACCTCAATTCTTTGAAGCTTTATTTAATGGACTTTGGATGCAGTGGGCTAAATTTGCATTTGGTCTTCATTTTTGAAATACCAGGCAGGATGGTTGTTTCTGAAATTCTTCCAAACAATTAATGCAATTTATATATGTTTTTGTAATAATGTGATTGTATCCATTTCTACCAATTTATGTTATTTGTATAATGACACTCATTACATGAAAATGTATAATTATGATGTTACATTACACAAATAAAAAAATAACATCAATTCTCTAAAGTTGGATTTAATGCACTTCAGTGCTTAATGGATAACCATTCCCCAGATTTCACTGTACTTAATCTTCAAAAGCATCCACTACGAGCAGTTGCAGAATTTCAGTTCAGTGTAACTGTCAGAATGCTCTATGAAGCCTTTTCCTTTCTTTTCCTTAAGCATTCAGAGCGGAGATATATAGATATGACATTATGTCATGCCCCCACATATAGGGGTTTTACATTCCTGAGGATAGGGTGGGGTATCTATTTTTACACAATGTATATCCTTTGTAGTGTTTTCAGTTACAGTGACTGACAGGTGGGAACTACATGATCAATTTCATCCTCTTTGGAAGGAGGGAGAATTTATCTACAGCAGGTAGTTAAAGACACTAAATCTCACTGGTACATCACATATCACCACTTAACATATGATAATTCTCCTAATGCATACATTAATTTTGTGTTTAGTAACGTATTCATGTAATATTGTATGTGTTTTTTTTTAAATGAGATATCTGATCTACATATTTAAGAAGCTAAGCATTTTGTATGCCACAATGCTCAATAGGGTTTCTGAGCTGGTATGTTCTAATGCTAGAATCTTGTACATATGCATGAAGGAGTAAATCATATTGAATTCAATGGGATTTATTTATGAGGAGATATTCATAACATTCCATTGAACAATAAATGCCAAAGGCCATAATTTAAATTTTGATTCTGTCTTGAATTCACAAAATGGCTTTGGCAAGTCTCTTTTTCTCCCATCCACCAAAGCCACACTGATGAATTCACCATTTAAGATCCTTGGGAATGTTGTCAAAGCTCCTTGCAAGTGCCATTCTGATTTCTGCACAAATTAGAACTCTGAAAATAAATGTTAGTTATCTCATCTTCAAGATTATGCATGAAACACCATGATGGATATCCTATGTTGGCCAGGAAACAACAAACTGCTCCTTTTTCAGTTGTCCATTGTTTAAGAACATGATGATTTAGAAAAAAAACTGTACTTCCAGATTAGGCTTTTATTATGGAATTATCTTGCTCACATAATTTTATATTTCATATGATGAAGTTTTTAGTCAATGTTCCATCTCTTTCTTTTTCCTTTTCCAAAATAGAACTTTCTTAGAGAAGAAAAGATGCATGGGAAACACAGGGAGTTTGTGGATGAAAGATATCATAATCTAGATCAGTGTTTCTCAAAATGCAGTCCTCTCAGAGGGTCCACAAAATCAAAATAATTTGGGGTCCTCCCTAGTTTTTAATACTGGAAAACACTGATTTAGATTATCCATAAAATTCTTTGGATGAGGCAGCTGCCAACTAGGTGTGCTAGATGTTTTTCATTTGGAAGCACCCAATGTATTCAAGAGGTGATAATTTAAGTTTCTATTTCCCTCAATTACTTAGGCCTCAAACTATGACATAATAACAATTATATGAATATGAAATTATATATTGTCTAGAATCTTTAGTAATCTCCTTACTATTCTGTGTTAGTCTGAATATTTCCCATCTTAAATAAAGCTGATTTCTTTTCACCATGTGTGAAAAGACATTATAACTATTATAACTAGCAAAAACAAGTGTTCCACGGGCTATTTCCCTTATTATACTGTGACTTATGTTGAACATACCAATGGAAATCCATAGATGGTCACTGAATTGTATGGATCATGTTAATTTGGCTGGAGTAATATTCATTCCAGGGAGTGATGCATAAGATGGAAAGAATCCAGTTGTGAAAGTACAGACAAAGTTTATGTAGCTGGAAGTTTAGAATTTACATGTAAGTTTCGTTCACTGTGGATGGAAATGAATGAGATAATAAGTCTGAAGACTTGCCATACTGTTTTTCATAAGGTGATGAGACCATTGGGATAGGTTGTTGATTTACAGCGTCTGATCATTTCAATGGCAAAACCAAAGGAAACTGGCTAAAATCGTATAGCGTGCTTTGCTGCTAACATTATATGTTTATATAATTTGACTTGAAAGACCTCTTTGTGTTAAATCATACACTTTGTTTCTAATACAGCATAATTATCTGAATGCTGGAGGGTGATATTTTCAGGGACACCCTATAGATGGAGTGGGGTAGTCTAGGTCAATTCTTCAGAACAATAAATGCAGAGTTAGCTAGATGTGTATTTTCAACATTTGTTTATGTCTCAAGAGGGAAAACAGTTGACCTTGAAAGCGTGCAGCCTGGTGCTGGGTGGGAGGGAAGTCAGGGGAAGTTATGGAAAAGAGGGTTGGAAGACAAAGGAAAAGAACACAAGAAAAAGGGCAGAAGAAAGAAAGAGAAGGTGATGGCCTAAAGAGAGAAAACCCAGATGTACAAGGTTATTACTAGACAAAAAGAGGCTGTTGCTTATCTTCCACAGTAGCTTTTGGCAGATTTTTCTCAGTCATCCCCCCTCCCACTGCTTGAGACAAAACATCTGAATATTCTATGGGCATCATTCTTATATACTAATCTCTGCACAGCACAAAGTAGTTGGATTGAATGTGGCTAACGAGCTATGATTTAAATGAGGTAATAATGGGTCTTGACACTGAATGTCAGGGTTTATGAAGGGTAATGAATACTTCAGAGGCTTTTGACTTTTGCCTTTTCAAGAGAGGCAAAAGTCCAGGATGCAGCAGTCAATGGTCCTCGCCTGGCCTTTCTGAGATGTAGATGTGCTAGCAGGAGCTGAAGCAGTTTTGCCCATGCAGACTCACTGCACTATCCCAGGAACTGTAACGAAAACCTTCTCCTCTTCTAAATGCATGCCACCCATTGCTTCACCAAATACACTCCAGACTCTATCAAGAGTTCTCCAGTGACATATCCATAAATGTATCTGTCCAGCATCACTGGCATGCTCAAAGCTTGCTCAGCACATCACATAGCAGACACAGCATATCAGCACTGGAAGACTGAAAAATGCAGTTGTCATTATCTGGACAGTAGGAGAATGACCACCTAAGTGTATGTCCTAGTAAATCTAGCCAAAGTATTTTCTGGATCAATGGCTGTCCACTTCTGTGACTGGCAGAACAGGTTTGCTTTTACCTTCACCTCCTGTTCTGTAACTTCCAGCATTTTCTGGTCCTAAGAATCTTCTGCTGATAAGCAAAATCAGAACAATATTTGCGCAGCTTAAATGTAAAGACTCCACTGTATTTATATACCATGAGCCATTTCTCCCGTGTTTAGATTAGGAACATTATCAGTGAACATAAAAAAATATTTTAAATGCATGCCTTCTTTTCTTCATCTTTTGAAAATGTGATAAATAAAAGACATTAATTAGACATTGTTTCCAAATACTATTTTCCCCAAAAAACTCACCAGTTTTTTTGTCTTGTTCATTAAATGTCTGAGAAAGTATCAGAAATGAAATGAGCAATAGACAATAAACTAAGGTAAAAGCATCTTATAGGTCACTGAGAAGTTCCTGTTAGAAATATTACATCTTTAGACTAGTGTTTTAAAGTTTGATAAACCTTGCAAAATAGTTTCTGTGAGTTTCTCAACTGTTAGAAGAATATCCAAGAAAAATAATTTTACATGAAAAGAGAGGCAAGCTTTATTCCAAGATGGAATGTAAGACAACTCCATCTAACCTTTTCTTTGGAAGAAGAATAAAGGGAATCTCTACATTCCTAAGTCATTCTCCTAAAACTTTCAACATACTAAGTATGTGAGAAGTCCAAATTTTGCAAAGCACTTAATAATTGCATTGAACTTATGCGTAAACAAACCTCACAAAAATTGTTTCACTGAAAGAAATTGATATAAAATCTTTTCTTGCTTCCTCTTGTTGAGACTTGGTGCCATAGGCCCTTGGTGATTCATTGGGCTTGAGATTGTTCTGATGTTCTACTAGGTAGCGATGACAGTGAAAGACCTAATAAAGGAATTTCATTTTTACTCTGTCATGCCATAGTAATATTATGCATAGAAACCCAATTTGTATTGTGGCAGCAGGGCCTAAGCCTAACTCTTATGTACAAGGTTTGGTTATGAATAATTTTCCTAAGTCAGCAGAAAACCAGTCAAAATTTCACTTTCTGATATAAAAGACAATAAATAATAATAAATAATAAAAGTCAATTAAAGCAAAATGTGTTGTTGTTAAATCTAGATTTTATTCTGAGAATCAAATTGTACAGTCAAGTGGCAAATCAAATCAAAAGGAATCCAAATTAATTGTGTTTGGTCTTACACGTGACTCTTGTCCTTATTTTGTCCACCTGCATTTTTTAAATGACAAAATCTATCCATTTTAGCATACTTATTTCGTTTGTCAGTTTTCCAGATTGATTAAAAAAAATATTCCTTGAGTTTGAATTCAGATTGTTATGAAAATTCAGATCAGAGAGCTTTATTAACCATGAGATAAGAGTCCTAATTATCAAATAGCTTTGACTAAAACATATGAAATAGCACATAAATTTAATTCTTGCCTTGTTATGGCTCCAATATGATCCATTCAGTTTCCATCCATTCCTCCATTTTCTCAAGAACTGAGAAACCATTAAGAGTGATAGAACTCCTGCTCTGCATACAAAAGGTACTCAGTTCAGTCTTCGGTGTCTCGAGGATATAAAGAAGGAGGATATAAAGATGGATGTACTAGAATCCCTGGAGAACTGCTGGCACTTGGAAGAGAAAATATGGGACTAAGCAGAGCAATGGCCCAATTCAAGAGATATACTTTCTTGTGTTCATAAACCACAAAAAGAGACAGAGGTCCCAAAACTAGCTAGAGAAAAAAAGTGCCAACATGGTTATGGATGTGATACTAAATATATTTTCTGCTGAGTAAACTACCTGTATGAATGCATTTAATATTACTGCATATGGACAGATCTGATGAAAGCAACTATACAAAGAAAAGTGTTTCTACAACTACTTGATGATTCACATAAGTATGAGAGCAAATCACAGTCAAATCTCCATTGAACCAAAAACTCACTGCCATTTCTCTTTCACACTCACACATATACAATCACTGGGTTGTTGTTGGTGAGGTTAAACTGAGGGGAAACTCCTAAACTCAGTATGTCCCAGGAGAATCAAGATAGAAATACAGTGCTGGCCTCCTGCAGTCTTATGTGTTTTAACATCTTAGTAATTCTATGTGTATTCTTTTCATTCAATATGAAATGAATAATTGAAAATCCATTAGGGTATTGAGTACAGTCAATTTTCCATTGTCAGTGAAACTCATGGAATTCCCCCAAGTATGGACAAATTTTCTTACTTTGTCAAATGAGATTGACAAAATAGCTACTCTGTTTGAATCTAAAACTTGCTATTCGGCTATGGAAATGAGAGAGACTTAGGAGAAGAGCTTCCTGCATTACTATTCATATTCACGCCTGAAGAAATAGCAAGTTCTGGACTTCCATGGCTATTGTTATCTGTTCTTGCACTAAATTATTTTCTTTACAATAATTTAACTAAATTTTCTGTTTTTCAGAAATGAATAAGCATCACTAAATCAGCATTACTAAATGTAGATCAGGTTAAAATCTTAGTGTGGCATAGAGTAGATTATTTCATTTCAGCTTACAAAGTCAGTTGATTCCCAGAAGGGAAAATGGAATTGACACCTCTCCTGAAAACGATCAAAATTAAGAGGAAACTATTTTAAAATTTGTATAGTCATTAGATGTTGTTTTGCAACATAAATTGAACCTGAACATGGCCTTCTCGTCAAATCTCTTTTCCATTATGAAGGTATATTTCTAACTTAGGGAGTATCAGGTAAGAAAAGTTCCTCCAGGTCCCCACAGAGAAGATGTTTAGTTCACACAAACTTTTGGGTGGAGCCAGAATGGATGACTCTCAAAATATACAATATTAATGGTTTCTTGTAGTTCATATAGTATAATCTGAATTGTCTTAAGTCATTGTTACCAAGAGGATAACATAACTTGGATGCACCTAAACAATACATTTCAGGAACCCATACGATAGATAATATATTTTTCCCTTCTAATTCTTTAGATGAAAGTCGCTGTCTGGATATGAACACTTTACTTCCCATTATATACAACAGATTGCACAACTTTCTTAAGGCCACTGGTTTCACTTTTATTTCAGAAGTCTGATCTCCAAAGTTTATAGGAGGAGCAGCTATGTGGGAATGCTATGTAAATTAGCAACCAGTTCCAACTTTTTCTTTTCCCTCCCTATTCTTGTTTACAGTGCAATGAATGTGAACCAACAGACATACTTCAGCAAGCAAAATCAATCAGCTTCCCTCCTCTATGATCCCCTCATGTCCAGGTATGGAAGATCTCACTTCAGAAGATGGGGGAATGTGTTCTCCTGGTACAATGCTGTACCTGATGGTCATGCCGTTTTATTTCTTTTAGTGACTTCAGCAGGTAATTCTTCTGATTTGCTACACAGCTGCAGTGATGCTATTTGATTTCAAGTTGATTCTAGATTAGTTCCCAGATGACTCTTTCAAAGAAATATTTTATTAGTTTATTGTTGTTTTATTCAGTGGCTCCATATTTGATGATCTATATAAATGTTGCATCTATATAAATGTTCAAGATAGTTTCCTATCTAAGGTCATCTTCCTCCCTCCTTCCCTCCCTCCCAGTTTCATACAGGACAATACATTGGCCATGTCTATAAAACCATTTCTGAGAACAACTTTCTCTGAAGAATTAATCCACCAGTGATAGGTCTAAATAAACAGGAAGAAAACAGATTTTAAAATTTATTGTCTTACACAAATGTATGAGGAAAGATTAGAGATAATTGCCTCTCTTTTAAGGAGGGTGTCAGATCAGGAAACAGACTCCACAAGGACTACTATAGTTCTCACTTTCAGGGCTAAATTTGCATTTACCTAATGGCTGTTGAAGACCTTCTTCAAGGTTATCTTCATACTTTTCTGGTGTTGGATTGGAACAGAACATCCAATAAAGCTTCTCTTAGAATGGTTGGCTTCTTCTTTCTTCTTCTTCTTGCATGTGCACCTTTGAGAAGGCTAAGCAGGACAGCCTTACAACCCAAGTTCCCTCTAGCATATCTTGAAGCTGCTAAAATAATGATATGCAAGTATCAAAGAAAGGAGCAGCTGGCTTCCAGGTGGTATTCCATACGTGCTAACCAGCACCCAGCAGGAAACCCTATAAGTTCAGTTCAGTGAAGCAAATGCAATATTTTACTCCTTTATTCATGGTGAACAAGTAATGTAAGGTGTCTTTGTGCATGTATGTGGAATCTTTTGAATTTTAAATTTTAAAATCTGTTTTCTTCCTGTTTACTTAGACCTACCCACTGGTGGATTAATTCTTCAGAGAATATTGTTCTCAAAATAAGCATATGTATCCCAATCTTGTATAAAAATGCTTATGTGTTTCTATTACTTGGCTTTTTAAATTCTTGAATAAATGTTGATACCCTCAACTGTAGTCCTGTGTTATATGTGAACCCAAATATTGGAAGTGCCTGAATGTTTCTGTTTGTTTCCTATGTTTTGATAACTTTATGGAATCGAACACACTGGAGCAAAAAAGATGATTTTTTAACAATTTGTATAGAAAGACAAAAAGAGTTTTTGTCCAACTATTAGTGGAAACATTTTCATAAATATAATTAAAAGCAACATAATTTAATTAAATATGGTGATTTGAATGGATTTGCTGTTGAGTTTATATGACTTTTAAACCAATTCAAACAATCTTCATAAGACAGAATACACCTTTCATGCTAATTATTGCATTAGTGGGTAAGATTCATAGTTATCATTCATTGTTACCATCAAAATTTACAACTGGTTTTATGACTACATCATGCTCTAAATCACAAGGATTTGCAAACATCCATATTATAGCACTGTGTTGTGACCATATACTGCAGTTAATTGACATCAAGCATTTTCTTTTTAAATGAGCTTTTTTTCCTGCTGGGATTTAAACTTGTAATTTATAAGGCAAAACACTTTATTTTCTTCTTAAATATATAGCTGTTCTTTTCTGTATACATGGAATAACCTTTTATGTGGATATTAAGACGTTCAATATTTTCAGCTGAATCAGGGCATGAAAAAAAGAAATGTGGCATGTGGGCAAACCAAAAATCTGAAGGCATCAGTGTATTATGGCAGTCATATGAAAACCACATCAAAGTCCTCCATGATATTTTATTCCACGTGGTGACCACAGTATGTTCAATAAGGATCAGTAATGTGCAGCTTCCAGATTTATTAAACTCTAGCTTCTAGAGCACCATGGCCTAGATGATGCATGATGGAAGAGTCACCTATTGCCATTCCCACTTCAGTACAACTTCACAATGCATAGAAAATCTGTTACTTTGTGAACAATTTTTACAGGATTGGACATATATCACGTTCATCAAGTGCCACCATGCTTACTCTATTCCACTAGAATGGATATTGGAAAAGTGTTACAATTTGTATAATTATACAATTATATAATTGCCATTGTAGTTAATGGCAATGGTCCTGGAAGTCTGCCATCCTCTAGATATTAAAAACTTTTTATAGTAGAATAAAGTCTGTTTTTAAACACGTTTTGGCATCTGAAAGTTGTAGAAGTCATTGTAATGGCAGAAAAACATCACTGAAAAGAATGACCTCTGAGATGTCTGGATTTTTGGGGCAGTTTTGACATAGAATGGGGAAGGGCTAATGTACTCCTTGAGACCTCACTTGGTTTGAAAATGTGTGGCTAAAAATTGGTAATTTTGCCACCAAATCTGAATGGTGAAATTATGGGGAGCTATAGGGATCACAAACTGGGTTTATAGGGTACTATATATCCTAGGCTAGGAGGAAAGGCCCACTGAACATAATAGGGCTGTTTCCTAAATACTGTACACTTGCACAGGATAGTAATGTGTGTAATGCCTGATATGCTGAAAGACTATATGCGTTTTCAATATATGCAGAGAATAAATACAATAAAGTGCAGTCAGGTTAACCAATATATATATATTTTAAAAAACACAACTCATTTGCTCTTGAGTATATTCAAAATAACTTACACTGAAAGGGTTATTCTTGTACCATTGAAAGTGTTGCATGGCCACAGACCCAGACAGGAAAAAA
>JANHZU010000777.1:210578-234098 GCA_032468055.1 Acrochordus granulatus
AAGGGTGTAAAAATGACTTATGAACAACATTTTTCAGAAATTCAGGTTGGATTTATGATGGATGGAAGGTGTGCAGATCCAATTTTTGCTCTTGGTAGCTCAATAAGAAATATCTATGTATGAGAAAGATTATTTAGAGTAAGTTTATTTAGAGGAAGTGATAACATTGATACATTTTAATTATGGCATATTGGGTGCAAATATGAGTTGGTTACCAAATGCGGTAAGAACAATATATGATGGCAACAGCACATTTATGACAATATTTGCAATGCTCAGTGAATGGTTCAACTTGTAGTTGGGAGTAAGACAAAGATATGAAATATAACTTTGGTTGCCTAATGTATTTACAAACAAAAATATAAGGATATAAGCTTGGTCAATGTTAGAATTTAAAAATATAAGCTTGGTTGATGTTCGAGGTGGGTTGGTCAGGGACATAAGTGTGCATGTATTTTGTGTGAAGATCATGCCATATTGTTGGTGGAAAACCCAAGACATCTGCAGTATATTAGATTAGATGATGAAATGAAAGTTATGATTTGGAAAATTTATTTCTTTTGTTCAACAAGAAAAAAAAATGAAATTTATACATAAATGGCAAAAACTAGAGTGAATAGATAAATTTCTAACCCTTGGTGAAATAATTATAAAAGAAAGGATGGAGAAATGTTAAGCTCTCCAGTGCTAGTATTCAGTCTGTTATAAATGTTATGAATGAATATTTGAAGAAGGAAATGAAAATGTCTGTTTATAAAATGGTGCTTCTTCCCACTTTCTCATATGGAAGAGTTGGATGTGTCTGTAAAAATATAAAAACAGGTTATATATAGTAGGAATGGGTCATGTAAAAAGGTCAAGCAAGAAAAGTATGGCCAAGAATTGATGTAAATGAATGACCAATATGAAAGAAGCATATTAAAATGTTTGAACCTACAATAACAAAATGAATGAAAACTGCACTGCAAAACAAATCCCGGATACAAAATTGAAAGGGTTGACAGGAAGGAGAAGATGATCAAATTGTGATTAGATGGAGTTCATCAGATCCTAAAGAGAAGTAAGAAATCTTATAAACGCAGTGGAGTTTTGATGGTTTGCAAGCACAGAAAGTTATGGAGGTGTTTAGCGTCCCTGCCCATCTCTTGCCTTGAACTTGTTTTGTTGTTTCTTTTCTGCATTTTTGTTGTTCTTCTCTGCACTTTGCATAGCATGACTTATCCTGAAAGAAACAATATGATAGAATGTGTGAAGCTAAGGACAGTTTGAACTCAGCACCAGCAGAAAAAATACAGAAATATTTCTCTTACTCTTTTCTCCAGAGCTGAAGTCATAGCAGTAGCAGAAGTAAAAAGTTGGCTTGTCAGCTCTGAGGGTTATTGATGCAGAATGGGTTACAAATATTGTTTTAAAACAACAAATAAACAATTGAGCTGATTCTTCCCAATTAAAATCACAAAATGCACCAGAATTATTTATTCCATAAAGACAATATTCACTTGGATCTCCTTCCGGCATCTTTGCTGCCTTTCCAGTATAGCGTCCTCTTTTTTCTGTCCCATATCCCTAATCTGAACAAACTACTCTGGGCATTAACCATGAATGGGGGCTGCCCCCTCCACAACTCACGTTATAAATTCATGAAATGAGTGTATCATAATAGCGTAATGGAGAGAAGCCTTTATTTATTGCACCTCTAGCAGATGCTGCAATAATGAACATGAGTCTTTTACATTGTCTCATTCACGTTGTTCCTGCTCAATTTTATTATGAGTTGTGACATGCAATGTGATGTTCAGCTTCTCAGTGACACAATCAAAACACACATTTTTCATATGCATGTGTCTTTTCTTGGGCTGGTGGTAGATAATTGAAAACACTTTTATCAGTTGAGAAGTTAATGACATGGGAGAAAGAGATTTAGGTTTACAATTCCTATTGATAATGGGAGTCTTACAGCTGCTGAAAACATACCGCTAAATGTTGACTAAAGATAAGCACAAGAATATATTTGTGCCATGAACTTACCTGTTCTCCAAGCAAGTAAGCAAAACAAACATTTCACTCTGACATGTGCAATAGTTATACAAGCTGTAATTTATGTGGGAGAGGGAATACAGAGCCTAAATGAGATCCTCTGTTTATATTCGGGGGCAAGAATGCTCAGTGGTGAGAAACAATTCTGTTTTAAAGATACAGGCCATCACCATTATTAAAGGAAATCCACGCTAGTTCCTGCTTATATACTTGTTGTGCTTCCATTAGCTATGAACATGTGCACAGATATTGATGTTCATGCATGCATGTGAGCACGAGCATATGCAAAGCTACTTGAAGAAATGTTGGCCTGAAATACAGGATGGCGTTGACTAGTACCACAGTTTGAGGAGATGATGGCTTTTGTGTTTCTTGAACCACTGCACCACAGCATTCCTAGCCATGATTTTTGAAAAAAAAAAACCTCTTCTGAAGCTGGGAGGTGAGATGCAATGGCATTCACCCAGTTTATTCAGATCAAAAAGATTCTGATATATTGGAAGAGAAGACAATAAAATCTTTCTGGTATTGTTTTCATCTTTGCAATTAGGCCCTCTAACTCCCCCCAAAAGTACATGACATGTTTAATCTTGACTTCTAAAAGTGTTCAAAGGATCTCAAGCAAGGGATTTAGGCAGAGCAGCGCGAGCTTTAAAGCAAGGCCAGTTCCTAATTCCTTCTTAGAGAATGGTAAGATGCTAAACTCTTGTTATTATCAGGACTTGTGGGCTCAGTGATTGAGAGGGAGGAAGAAAATACAGACCCGTTTATATTTGGAGCCCTGAAGAAAGGAGTTTGCCCTCCTTTACTCAAAACTCCAGACCGGACCCCTTAGCAGGGCTACAGCTCAAATTTCCTCATCTTACAACATTGATAAAATGAGGCACAGATTCTCACAGGGAGAAGGACACAGAGGGTCCCATTCACAAGGGTCTGGGAGTGTCTTTATGTCAAGCGAGCCAGGCCAGAGGGGTCATAGCAAAGGCACAGATGCGCTCAGAAAAATACACGCCTATTGTATAAAGCAAAGCACCATATGACCAAGCTCAGATTTCACTCCCGGGTTTTGAAGGACGCCTCCCAACCAGGCTGACCAAGTGCACCAGAGGGGCACAACTTGAGGCCTGCCGAACTCTGATTTTCTAGGTATTCAGTAATTCTCCTTCGTGTTAGGACTTTTTCTCCTCCTCCTCCGTGGTGGTGGTGGGGGGAAACACGCATACCCTGTAACCGAAGAGGAAGCCCCATTCCGTTGTTTGCAATTTTTTCCTTGCATGAGAAAGCATCTGTATTTTCTTGCCGAGAGGAATTCACCCCATGGCTTCTATTTCCCCCCTTCTCTGTCTGTTTTGCATGGGGAAGATTTATACCTTCTAGCTGAGGCTGAAGTGGTTTAATTCATGCATTTCATTTATATTCAGTCTTCTCCTTGCATGGGGAAGCATTCATGAATTCTAGATAAGATTGAACTGGTAGAATTGATCAACAGCTGCCCAAAAATCCTGCAATGACATAACTCAGCACTCAGAGAAAGATAACATATTTAGAAAATATATGCTCAAAAGCTATCCCTGTGGGCCAAGGTGCACAGACTGGTATCCTCCAGTGTTTTTTTTTTTACAACTCCCACAGTTCACTGATCATGCTGAAGGGAGTTAAGGACCCAGATATCTGGAAAGCACAGGTTGTGTAAGAGTGTTGTAAATCCTTCCTTGACTTTTTTCCATTAGGAGAATTTATAAAATGTTACTATATCGTCTCCCTGTCATTTCCTCCGCTCTCTTCTTTGCACTCAGGGCTGTTCCCAGGAAGACAGTGCTCCACCACAGACTTAGCGATTGGGCTAAGTCCAACTGTTCCTGCTACCTAAATTTTATTTTGTTATGCTTGTGCATAGCATTTCTCCAGGGTATATAGGGTAGCATATAGAGGGATTTCACATGATGCAATTGAAAGCACTTTGGAGAACAGGCTGGGCCCCAAGGTAACAAAACTGGAATTGGATTAAAGTTTGGGCTCCTCCTTACCCTAATGACTTGTTACATCGAAACCTGCCATGCATTTGAGAAACATGGTTCTGTGCTTTTCAGAAATGTGATTAAATTCTGGAAAGCCCCAAGAACTCTGATGACATAATGCCCATGATTCCTTCCTGAGATTATCTGTGTCATACTCGTTGACTTGCTGCTACGAATATGCTGCTAATGGGCTTTCCCTGGCATCTGAGCATGGCAGCACCTCACATGAGATCAGATGCACACATTTTATTAGCTACAAAAATGAAAGATGTATTTGTGTATGGCTCATTAATAATATGTCAAAAGATATGCTTTTATTGCTCCGTGTCATTCAGGTTGAAGGTAAATTACCGATACTTGGATTGAAAAAAAACAGCAGGACAAGTTTCAGTTTGTTCTTAGAGAAACTCCTGGAATGCAGTGATGATGCCAGGTCACTTCTAAGTGCAGTTCAAGGTTCTGGCTGCCACCTATAAAGCCCCACATGACAGAAAGTGGCCAGGTGGCTTGAGGGACTGCCTGTCTCCCATAGTACCTGCCCGACCGGTTTAATCTAGCCAGGTTGGCAGACTCCAGGTTCCACTCATCCAGCAATGCCATCTCTTGGGACCCCAGAAGTGTGCCTCCCGGTGGTGCAGCAGTGGTGGCCCTCTGGAAGGGGGCTCCCCCTGGAATTCAAATGGCTCCATCCTATGGCTGTTCCAAACAGTGTTAAAGATGTGGCTTTCCCCCCAGGCCTCCGGCACAGATGTCTGACACCCCTCCAGGTTTATTTTCTTTACCATCATTGTTCCATCTTATGCTGTTTTTGTTTCTTGGCTTGTTTTTTGTATTGTTTTTATGTTTTTAACCATTGTAACACTGCTCAGAGGTCATGGGAGTCGAGCAGCACATAAATTTTATAAAGTATGATGATAACTTTTTCAGTGATTAAGTGTTGTCTATTCCCCCCTTATTTACTGGGATATTCTGGAAACTTTGCATGCTGATTATTCTTATGAAATAATATGTTAGAAGCTCTCCATACATTTTACATGTTTAAACAATTTTATATTTATAGTGAACTTTAATTCTGATGTCTCTTTCTACCAGTGCACTGTGTGTCACAACTAAGAAAAATGGCATGTACTTTATGTCTGGATGTAAACAGCTACATGAGAATCTCTGTATTTTTTTTTTTTGGTACTTTGGTGTCAAAACATAAGGCCACCTTTGAAACAAGGACAAGCTGCTCTCCAAAATAACTTGGATAAGAGTATCAAGTTCCAAATATAACACAGAAGCGGTGATATAGTATTACATTCCGGATCAAACTGTTATAATAGAAAGTAAATTTGTTGAAACATTAAATGGGAAAGAATAAATTATTCTGACATTGACAGTCATGACATACAGTAGAAATAGATTTTTAGATACTCTGAATGGTTATGTTCTAGCTTCTTTGGTCATGAAACCAAGCAGAGAGAAGGCAATTCTGGATGTAATCCTAAGGCGTACCCAGAGAGGACCTTTTTGAAGTGATTAGAAACACTACACTGCTATCACACTCAACTTACATGTAAATGGGTGATTACTAAGGAACTATAACATGCTAAGTTGTTATGAGAAAGTGCCTCAGAAATGAGGAGGTGGGTTTTAAAAACAAGATGATCGTACTTTCTGAAACACTTGGAAGTTATTCAAAGCTGTAGTAACAGCAGCTTGGCTAGAATGCAAACCACATATCAGGAATTGTATAGCTCAGTCCAAAAGGATGTTGCTGGAGTTAATAAGCGAAGTAAGGAAGTTATTAGAGTAAAATGGCTTCTTTCAGAGTCCTGACCAAATGTGGAACATTAATACAACAATGAGGAATGCTTTCAGTACAGGAAGACGGGCAGTTGTACGATTGGACAACAAAGGAGTTCAATGAGAGTTAAAGAAGGAAAGCAAGAGTACGGTACAGAAAGTTAAAATGACTAATCATCAGAACACTATGGATTGCTTTGAAAACTAAGATGTAATGAAATGAGATTAATATATAATTAATCCCTTAGTGTTGCTTCTGTACCCAACATAGCACCACTGTTACACTGTAGCCAAATTAGTAAAGCACCCAATGTAACACCAGACTTTTTTTAAAATAAAAAATAAAAAAACATCTTACGGTGATACTAGAAAATCATAGAAATCACAGGAGGGTTATTTGTATATATTTTCTAAGTAAAAGAATGAAGATAAATATTAAAGATAAAATTAGAAAGTACAGAGTACAACTTTGTTGGTGAAAAATGTCACCCAAGATTTATGATCTGCAAAGGTAAATCCTGTCTTACTAAACAATTTAGGAATGTTCTTCAAAAGTAGGTGATTATAGATAATCCAGGAGACATAAGGTACTTGGATTTTCAAAAAACAGAAAGCATCGGAATAAGTAGAATGTACGAAAGAGTTTGCTCTCTCCACTGTCATCAAGATCAGAACTGGCAATAGTGCTAATTAATACCTTTATTTATTCATACTAATTAATACTTATTGCTCATTGTAACTGACATATTCATAAACACATTAAATTTCTCAAAGCAAAATAAAAATATCACCAAGTATCAAAGTAATAATAATAATTACAAATACATACAAATACAAAGGTTGGCCAAATATATTTTCCAAATTTTCTTCAGAATAATTCCATTTTCACCAGTTTCCAGAATGCCAATAATGAACACTGAGTTGGCCAAATAAAAAGCTGACATCAAATTATTTGGAGATGGTAAAGCTAAATAAGACAATAAAAGCTCCAAGTAAAGTTGTCCAAAGTGCAAGAATAGCATTAGAATACAAACAAATACTAGATAAAATGTAGGTAAATCTTCCTATATTCATGTTGATATTGATGGGTACTCACTGCCATCGAGAGCCCAAGGACAAATTTTTGAATTTTAAAATAAAAACAACTTCTGTGAAATGGATAGCTTTTAGTTACAATTATATTATGTTAGCAATTAGTAGTACAAAGACTAAAAATAACACTGCCAAAAATCAAAATTCTATACAGATAGTCCTTGAATTGTGACTGTAATTGAGCTCTATAATTATGGTCGTAAGTTGTGACAGTCTTAATTAAAGTGGGTCACTATGTGACTGGTCCTGATTTTACAACCTTTTTTGCAGCTGTTGTTAAAGCAAACTCATTGTTTGCTATGGGGCATTTTCTTCTGGAAACTGGAAAGTTCCTGGCAAAATTGTTGTAAACTGCAGTCATATGACTGTGGGGCGCTGCAAATGGCCATAAGTGCAGGCCAGTTGCTGAGTGCCCAAAATGCAGTCATGTAACTGTGGAGGAGGGGGCCACTTCGGTACTTCAAAAAGAGGATCCACTTGACTTTGAACAGTCACTAAGTGACCAATCATAACTTGAGGACTACCTGTTTGCATATTTGTAGTGCAGCTACATTTGGAATAGTCTTCACACATGAGCCTCTGAGGAACAAATGATATCATATGTGTTATATCATCTTTGCCCAAATGATGCATATTACATACATATCATAATGCATGCAAAGTCAATTTGACAGCAATGTGGTTTCTATTTGACAGCAACGTATACTTAGTTTGGTGTGTCACAGCTCAAAAAGCATATTGTAAAGTTGGAAAAGTACAAAAAGAAGCATCCAAAATAACCAGAGGTTTGAAGCCACTTCCCTGGGAGCAAAGATTAAAATGTTGGTGTTCTTTAATTATGTGAGAAAAGGGAAGAAGGGAAAACACAACAGAGGAATATAAAATTATTCATAGTTTCTACCCCGATAATACATTTAGCATCTAATATTAACAAAGCTGCATATGAGAGATTCAGAGTGGACAGAAGGGAGTAATTCATGTTGTGCGTTGCTGAGCTGATGTTTCCTATCACAAGTCATGTCTTCAAAAGGCAAATTGGACGAAGTAAGGAATAGTAAGGTTATTAAGAACATTTAGTTACAATTACCACATCCTGCCTAGAGGGTCAAGGGGGATTTGTTTCTGAGGACCACTTGCTAGAAAATAGCAGCAGAAAATGCTTGTGGGCATTTCAAATCTAGGATCCAGACCAGAGAGGCTTTTGGTCTGACCGTCTGGTCTCCACTTCATGCCCTTCATTTAAATTTCTGCTGATATCATTTTTTTTCAGACAAAAATCAAATGCTGCTAGTAATGAAGTTATTATGAAATATGACATCTAGCTGGCTATACCCTGTCTTAACTAGTACAACATATTCATCAATTGCAATTAGCATTAACTGATGCAAAGTTCTGGTTTCCAATCGCTTTCTACGCAAAATTTAAGGTGCTGATGTTAATCTTTAAAGCCCTAAAAAGGCTGACTGTCGGAAGAACCACCTCTCCTAATGTGTCACCTATTCAGCCCTTAAGTCCCGCAGAAAAGATCTTTCGGGTAATTCCCTGATTGTCGGAGACCCATCTATCTGGCAAATAACTGAATGGGTCATTTCCTGCACTGCAGCCATGCCAGGGAACAAACAGGAGTTGCATTACCCCCTCCCTCCTCGGCACTTAAGAAAGTCTATACTGTTCTATATTTTTCAACATACTTTACATTTAAAAAAAGAAAGAATAAGTGTACAAAATTCTACTTTCTGTTTTTCAACTTTTTATCCTCTGTTAGTTCCCCTAAGCAATCACTTGGACAAAACAATAAGACAGAAATTACATAATCAACATCTTGTGATCAGGCAAGTCTTGGAAGATGAGTGGGTCTCCTATGAACTTATCTTCCGTAACCTCTAATTGTTTGTCTCTCTTTTTCTCTCTGATCCAATCCATGGATGCTTTTCTGTCTGGGATTGGTCATCTTTCAGCCAGCTGAATATTCTGCAGTGCCATTAGAAAGACTGACTTCTTCAATTTATGAGTAATGTTTGGTAATGTTTCTCCCTTCTTAGATGGCTTCTAATGAAGATTTTGGAAAAATGCCTTCCTGGAATATCTTAGTAAGTCATTTCTGGGTCTGCCCGAGTAAATGGATGTATGATACTATAAATATAAGTCACGTAGTGTTTTACAATTCTCATTCGCATCCATTCCTGGATGGATGCAGATAGCAACTGAATGTTGGCCTTGATAGGCCTTTGAGTGAACCCACAAGTTTCTTTCTAATGTTCTTAATACCCATCAGGATAAATCTCAAATGTTACTCATTTGATTAACAAATGTGTTAACAGATTAACACTGGCTGAAGAGCAGTTTTGATGCCTTAATTCTTGAACTGTGGACACAAACAGCTCAAGAAGGCAACAGCATAGAGGCATAGTTCTGCCTGTTCTAATAATAAAAGGTAAAGATAGGCAATCTTTTATGACATGAAGGTACATCAAATGTCTTTTGGGTATATCTGCCAGACTAGAGCTGAGCATCTACACACATCCACACATAAACTTCCCCCACACTTTATTTTTACATGTCCAGACATATACTCAATTTTTTTCCCAACACTCTTAAATGCAAATACGAAATTCCTGCATTATACCTCCTTCTCAAACATACCTATGGAGGTGAATACAAAATTACGCATAAAAAACCCTCTCTGTGTCATCCATCCTCCCATCCATCAACTCACAGATTCATACCCACTCCCTCCTATCCATCACCCTCCCCTACAGGTGAAGAAATGGGATGTTGGGTTGCCATCAGGACCAAAAAGGAAACCACATACAGATCTTAAGACCTCCCTTATTCTGTTCAGTCTCTGTGTATGCATATTTATGCCTCTAGGCAGTTGGAGGTTTGACTGAAAAAGTAAAAGCAAGACAGATTGATTGCAAAAGGAAATTAAAAACAAATGACAAATTCAGAAGAAAGATTTGGAGAGGGGGGAGGGAAGAGAATTCTTCTGGTAATACAATGAAGATATTATATCAAGTAGTGTTATTCTCTTAAGAAGTACCATTAAGGATGTTGTTCTTCTCCCATTTGGGCCCAGTTAATAGGATAATCCCTGTCCCCAGAAGTTATTTCATGCTTCTCTTCTAGTAGTAAGGAGAAAATTGACTCAGCTTAGTACACACATTCAAGCAGCTAACTCTAGAGTCAACACAAAAAATCTTTTATGAGGAGACCGGTAAGTGCATAGGGCCCCAACAAGGTCATGATGGTGGTATTTCCATCGTAAAGTTCAGTCAAGTTCATGACATTAAACAGAGCTGCTAATAAGTCTGCAGAGAAGCAACCTTTATCTCTCCGCAAAATGTCTCTGAGCAAACACAAAAAATAGGGGCTGTCAAGCCTCACTCGTGGTCTCACTCAGCCATTGTATGTACTGAGGTGTGTGTTATCACTGACTTTGTTCACCAAACATAATGGCTAAAGGAGGCCAGTTTATTTACCATGTTCAGAGATTAAAGGGTTTTTTTCTTTCTTTTTCTCTCTGAAAGCCTAATTTAAAGGCTTGTTTTTCACCCATTTCTCCATTTATTTTTTCTCCATCTGCAGATTGCATAAGCTACAGGAAAGATAGCTGAGGCATGCTTTCACATAATTTCTTCTTTTATCACAACCCTTAAGCAAGAAAACACCCTCCCCAAAGATTTACAGGAATAAAGTCAATATTTGAGACCAACTACTAAGGAAATTTAATAGATCTACAGTGGCAGTTCACTCAGTCCTCTACCACTAATGGTGCACTTTTGACCAGTGGGCCCCTCTCAGAGGATGCTATTGACATGTTTATGTGAGGGAAGGGAAGGACAAATATAAACTGTAAGAGAAAATGAAGTTACATTATAGTTACAATACTCTCATCTGTATTTCGTGATTGATCTTCCATGGCAATCTAGTCTTTCAATTCAGATTTTGTGCAAACCCATCATGGAAGTTACTGCTTTGGATGGCATCACTGTCAGATGATGCCAGCAGACCCAAGTGCTGCAAATTGAGTTTGCCCTGCTGATGAATAAAGAAGTATATATTGGTAGGAGAAAGTTTCTCAGAAGAAGAAATGGTGCATACAAATGAAGAGTGATTCTCTATTTTGTGTCTATTTCTGTCCATTTTTATCTTCATTGGTTTGACATTCAGTATCAGAATCCAGTTTAGGGAATATGAAGTTAATATATAACTGATAATTAACTGTAATATGTATATATATAATATGTAAAGATATCCCTTTCCAGTCATTCCTGACTCTAGGGGAAGGTGCTTATCTGTTTTATAGCCGAAAAGCAAGTGTTGTCCAAAGATCCTTCTGTGGTCATGTGGCTGGCATGACTATATGCCGAGGCACATGGAATGCTGTTACCTTCCCACCAATTAGGTGGTACTTGCATTTTGCAAGCTTTAGAAGTGCTAGGTTGGCAGGACCTGGGGCAAATAACAGGAGCTCACCCCATTACGTGGTGCCTAGGTCTTGAACTCAGGCTGCCAACTTTCCAGCTGATAAGCCCAGAATCTTAACTGCTAGGCTACTGTGTCCCTTCATATATATATAAATATACTCATCTAGGCTTATCTTCCAGTTAACAAGACTGTGGGGGAAACAAGGACTGAACCATGTGTGAAGAGGGGAGCAGCCTGGAGTCATTACACATGATTAAGTACAGGAGGGCCAACCCTTGTGAGGACCGTTAGATTATATGCCGAGATCAGAAGTTTAGGCAGGCAGAAGGAGAAATTCTTGTAACCTTGAAACACCTATTAAAGCTGTGAACAGAGATTACTTTCATCTGGGTCATTTCCTTTCAAATCTAACAAAGACTCGCACATTATTTATTATTTATCTAATTTCTGTGTCACCTCAGTTACGTAAAACTTTTGGGATGGTCTATAAAAAAATAATATAAAACTTGTTTTAATACAAATAATGGGAACTTGTTTTGATACAAATAATGGGGCTTATAACAAGAGAGGGAAGATTGAATATCATGAATATTCATGTTATTGAATATTCATTTGAATATCATTGTGGAAGGGGTGGTGCAGCAATAGCACACAAATATATATATTCAACAGAACTGTCACTGTAGGAGCAGATTTGGTTAATCATAGGGATTTTACTGAATCTCCCATATAGAAATGCTGAGGTTAGACTATTATATCTAGCTCTGTGGAAGAAATTTAGAGGGGCTGGAGAAGACAACTAATAATGATGGCCCTTTGAAAATGGGAGGAATTGTGTACAGCCACAAAGGATACCCTAAAAATAGGAAAGTATACCCTTTACCACTGTGTGAAAAGTAATTAAAACTCATTAAAAGGGGGTGGTGTTTTTTCCTGGGACAGGTGTCCCAGACTCTGATTGTGCTGAAGAATTATTGGACATGCTACTTTTTCAAAGATGGAATACTCTGGCTCCCTCTAAGACTGATCAGACTACTGGTAGTCCTTAACTTACTACCATTGGTTTAACAAGAATTTGGAGTTACAGTGGTGCTGAAAACATGATTTATCATCTGTCCTCGAAATTATAACTGTTGCACCACCCCCATGGTCATGTAATAGCAATTTTGGCACTGGTAAACAGCTCACCCTTTCTTATTGCAAAACCCCTTGTCATGGTGAAGGGGCTTGCATAACTCAAAGTTATGACCTATGCTGTGCAGGGCCACCCAAGATGGATAGGTCATAGCAGAGAGCTCTAATAAAACATAATCCATTGGAGAAGATAATGGTAACCCATTCCAGTATCCTTGCCAAGAAAACTCCATGGACAGTATCAAAAGGCTAAAAGATATGACACCAGAAGAGGTTATATAACCCCCAGGTTAGAAGGTGTCCAATATGCTACTGGGGAAAAGTGGAGGGCAATTACAAGTAACTCCAAAAAGAATGAAGTGGGTGGGATAAAGCTGAAAACACCAAAATCAGATTATATTTGATTATATTCTTTGCAGCCAAAGATGGAGAAGCTCTATACAGGAAGTAAAAACAAGACCTGGAGCTGACTGTGGCTCAGGTCATGAACTTCTTATTGCAAAACTTAGGCTGAAATTGAAGAG
Source organism: Acrochordus granulatus (assembly GCA_032468055.1). Taxonomy (NCBI): domain Eukaryota; kingdom Metazoa; phylum Chordata; class Lepidosauria; order Squamata; family Acrochordidae; genus Acrochordus; species Acrochordus granulatus. Next base: position 223,603 of record JANHZU010000777.1, read on the forward strand.
TGTAGGGAAAATCACCAGGCCATTCAGGTATGACCTCAGTGATATCCCTTATGGATATACAGTGGAGGTGAGGAATAAATTTAAGGGATTAGACCTAGTAGACAGAGTGCCTGAAGAACTACGGACAGAGGTGCATAACAATGTACAAGAGGTTGCTACTAAAACCATCCCAAAGAAAAATAAATGCAAGAAAGCAAAACAGTTGTCTGATGGGGCTTTACAAATAGCTTTACAAATAGCTGATGAAAGAAGGAAAACAAAAGGCAAGGGAGAAAGGGAAAGATATATCCATCTGAATGCAGATTTCCAGAGAATAGCAAGGGCTTCTTAAATGAACAATGCAAAGAAATAGAGGAAAACAATAGACTGGGAAAGACTAGAGATCTCTTTTAGAAAATTGGAGATATCAAGGGAACGTTTTGTGCAAAAATGGACATGATAAATAACAAAAATGGTAGGGATGTAACAGAAGCAGAAGAGACGAAGAAGGGGTGGCAAGAATACACAGAAGATCTATACAAGAAATATCTAATTGTCTCTGATAACCACAATAATGTGATCACTGACCTAGAGCCGGACCTCCTGGAATATAAAGTCAAGTGGGCCGTAGGAAACATTACTAACAACAAAACTAGCAGTGGTGATGATATTCCAGCTAAATTATTTAAAATCCTAAAAGATGATGTTGTGAAAGTGCTGCACTCAATATGCCAGCAAATTTGGAAAACTGAACAGTGGCCACAGGATTGGAAATGCCAGTTTACATTCCAATCCCATAGAAGGCCAATGCCAAGAATATTCAAACTACTGTACAACTGCATTCATTTCGCATGCTAGCAAGGTTATGCTCACAATACTAAAAGGTAGGCTTCAGCAGTATGTGAACCAAGAACTACCAGAAGTACAAGCTGGGTTTTGAGGAGGCAGAGTAACTAGAGATAAAACTGCCAACTTCTGCTGGATCATGGAGAAAGCAAAGGAATTCCAGAAAACTATCTATTTCTGCTTCATTGAATATGTTAAAGCTTTAGATTGTGTGGATCACAACAAACTTTGGAAGAGATGGGTCTACCAGACCCCCTTTCCTGTCTCCTGAGAAGCAGGTATGTAGGTCAAGAAGCAACAGTTAGAACTGGACATGGGACAATAGATTGATTCAAAATTGAGAAAGGAGTATGACAAGGCTGTATACTGTCACCCTGCTTATTTAATTTATATGCTGAGTACGTCATGCAAAATGCTGGGCTGGAATTAAGATTGCCGGGAGAAATATCAGCAACCTCAGAAATGCAGACAATATCACTCTAATGGCAGAAAGTGAAGAGGAGCTAAATAGCCTCTTGATGAGGGTGAAGGAGGAGAGTGAAAAAGGTGGCTTGAAACTCAACATTAAAAAAACTAAGATCATGGTAACCGGTCCTATCACTTCCTGGCAAATAGAAGGGGAAGAAATGGAAGCAGTGACAGATTTTATTTTCTTGGCTCCATGATCACTGAAGATGGTGACTATAGCCATGAAATTAAAAGATGCTTGCTCCTTGGAAGGAAAGCTATGGCAAACCTAGACAACATATTACAAAGCAGAGACATCACCTTACCAATAAAGGTTCGGAAAGTCAAAGCTATGGTTTTCCTTGTAGTTAATAAGGCTGTGAGAGTTGGACCATAGGGAAGACTAGGCACTGAAGAACTGATACCTTCAAAATGCGGTGCTGGAGAAGACACTTGAGAGTCCCTTGGATTGCAAGGAGATCAAACCAGTCAATCCTAAAGGAAATCAACCCTGACTATTCATTGAAAGGACAGATACTGAAGCTGAATCTCAAATACTTTGGCCACCTAAAAGAGAGGACTCATTGGAAAAGACCATGGTGCTGGGAAAGACTGAAGGCAAAAGGAGAAGGGGACACCAGAAGTTGAGATGGTTAGATAGCAGTGTAGATGTGATGGGCATGGGTTTGGGCAAACAGTGGAGGACGGGGAGGCCTGGAGTGCTGTGGTCTATGGGGTCACGAAGAATCAGATATGACTGAGTGTCTGAACAACAATAACAAACAGCTCGCATTTACGATGGTTGTAGAATCCTGTGATCACATAATTGCAGTTAGTGAGCTTCCCATCTGGCTTCCAACAAACAAATGGAGGAAGCTGGATATGCTTAACAACTGGGTGACTAACATAATGATTGCAGTAAAAATGGTTGTAAAATTGGATACAGTCTTCTGATGACTTGCTTAATGATCACATCACTTAGCAACTGAAATTCCACCCCATTTATTGTTGTAAGCTGAAGACTACCTGTAACAAGCAAGCAGCTCTTCAGCTTTAATATAAAAATTGACTATAACACACTGAAATGAATAGTAATATACTATAGTACCCTTGTAAATGGCATAATGAAAACAAAGAAAGAAACTAATCAGATTCCAAATTAAGCCATGCTCTCTTTTTCCATTCCATCAATAAGGACAAATAGTATTTAATATATCCTTTGCAAAAGCCAATCTGTGTAACCATGGTATATAAGTATTAGCCTAACTTGTTTGACTGATTTGAAGTTTTCCCTAGCCAAAAATTAACAAAAGCAACCAAAAACATGTGATGATTTTGCAACAGGGATTGGAAACCCATAGTCCTTCAAAGGTTCTTGAAATAAAATTACCAGCAGGCCCATCCAGGAGGATGAATGGTAAATGAAACTTGGATTTATAATTATAATTCAGCAACATTTGAAGGGTCAGAGGTTTCTTATCCTTCATGTCAGAGACTGAAATATCCTTAATATTTCATAGACTGATCTATGAAACATAACAATAATGATGCATCACTACCCAACTGCCTGACTGTAGTTTTTATTCTATAATTCCAATGTTGGAAAATTATTTCCAGTTTACCAAGAAAAAAATAGAAAACTTATTCCTTAATCTTCCCAGCTTGCTGTCTCCTATCCCAGATTATTTTTATTTTTTATCTGGGCAGGAGCTTCATATTATTTTTATTTTCTGGGTGATCCATGTGACCCCAGAGGCATTCCGGGATATAAAGATCATGCTGAAAGCTACTGTTTTGTATTCCATTGTGGCAGGTTCCTATTGAATAGTTTTTTTTAATTCAAAGCATCTAAAACACTTGCATATGTACCAAAGAGCAGGGAATGTAAAAGGCACCAAAAGGAAGCGTTCTTGGGCACATTTGAGCTTATTGGCACCAGGTTACTGCTTCTTGCTGTAAATATATGGGGCATTACCAAGGAAAATGGAGTTTTCAGAGGAATGGTTCCCACCAAAAGACGTCACAACTGTTCCACATTTCTCCTCATGAAGGATTTTTTTTTGTGTTAAGGAGGGGGGAAAGATCAAAGTTTTGAAATGGAAGATAATATCTGTAAGATTCTGTGAAGGAAACAAGGCAGTTGCACAATAATAGCCTTCTCTGAAAACAGCCAATGGTTGTTTTCAAAGCAACTTTCAACTGATTTCAACAAACAAGCAAAATATCTTCTTAATATTCTGAAAATTAAAATGAATGAACTTTACCTGAATTATATTCCAGACACTTGCACTATTCCACAAACAGGAACTTTTCAAAAGAAATTAAAACAAAAACCATTTCTCTCTCTCTCTCTCTCTCTCACACACACACACAAACACACAAAAGCTGGTCAAGCCAGCTCAATATAATTCCAGGTTAATTACACCTGGAGGATCAATTCCTTGGCTTTAGTGTCATTTGCAAGCCTTAAAATGTTCATACATTGCCACCTTAAAGCCCTTGAGCTTCGCTGGCTGGGGAGGGGGAGAGAGAGAAAGACAGACAAGAAGAAAATGTGTTGAATAAACCCTTTGTTCAAGAGGAATGCAGGTGAACCCCAGACATCCTGCTGTATAGTATATCTCCGGTTCATCCAGCTGAACTCTAAGGGAAATCTAAGCTTAAACTTCTTCTCTTCTTTCTCCCTTTGATTTTGCCCAAAGATATGTTGAACAGGCCGGCATGGCACTCAGTTAACTTGATGCAAATTTAAGAAAGACCCTTGCCATCGTCTGTGCCAAGCCAAGCCAAGCCATGTTGCCAAGGCTGTAGGGGAACAGAAGAATGGACATGCAGAAAATGTGAAGACAGAAGAATTCCAGTTCAATCTTCTGCATGCAAACAAGTTCCTTTGTTCGACATTCCTCACATGGGCTTCCTTCTTGCTCCCAGGAAGGTATGGCTTATTCGGTGGGCAGCACCATATTTATTAACATGGGACCAGGTGTCCATGCATCAGTGCTCATTACTTGTCTTGCTTATGCAAGGGCGGAATAGGTTGGGAATGTCAGAGCTTCCGCTGTTTTTTTTTCAAAACTGCAAATTGCATTTTCTGTACAAATAGTTCAGATGTATTCAGAAAAGAATATTTTCTCAGAAGAAGCTCTGCCATTGAACATATTCCTGAACATATAGACAAATTATGGGGCAGGGCAGAAGGAAGCTGCATTCCTTAAGACATGGTCTTAGCAAGTAAACTCACTTAGAGGACAATGCTATTAAGAGTAGAATTTAGCTTGTTTTACAGCTAAATGACCTTTCATGAATGCCAGCAGTCTGCTTTTGAAAGTTTGTAAAAAGCTGTAAGTCTGGGAAGATTTGGAATCAAAGCCCTGCTTGGCCTTGAACCATCCAATCTAATCTACCTCACAGAGCTGTTGTGAAAACACAAAGGTGGGACCTGTGTACACAGCCCTGGATTTCTTTAAACTTTTGGTACCTTAAAGACAAAGAGATATTTTTTAAAAAATGGACTTCTAAAATGAACCTCTAAAAGCCAAAACAATAAATAGTCCTTAAATGTTAATACAGTTATTGTAGAATACATTTTTAAAGAAATCCAATCAAATCCAACAACTGAAAGATTTATTGTGAGTTATCTTTGAGGTACAATATGATTCCACACTGTTTCTTCTCCCTTTTTCTGAACCAGAGAAAAGGAGACATTATACTATAGGGTTTCTTTTTCTAAAAAAATCAAATTGTCAGGAAAAAAGTCATAAAAGTATTTATAAAAGATGAATAAATCCATTTGCCTGCTACGGCACACACAGATAAATATGCACAGAAAGTGAGGATAACAAGTCAATATTACTTAGATATTACAGAACAACAATGTTAAGTTTAGCAAGCGGGCTGGGAACTGCCACCAATCCTAAAACACAGCATATTCCTGGTGTCATACAAGTGCTTCATGCAAATCCAGGGGAAATGCTAGGTTTGCAGGACATTAAGAATACGTCCTGGTGCGTCTTCAACATCACAAGCTTTTTCTCTCCCCTGTTTAGTTCAGCAGCAAGGCCTTGGCTGTTCCCTCCAAAATCCCAAATAAAATTGCCATCAAAATTGTAATTTCTAACATAATTTAGTTACATTATGGATTACAACTTAGTGGCAAATGTTCTTAGGAATCTGGGAGAAACAGAAGTTTTTTAGCATCGCATATGGGCTTTGGACCTCCTGGTTGCAGTTCTGCTCTAGAGTAGTCTTCTTATGTGGCAATTTCCAGACATGTTGGTGCTACATAACTCGGGATTCCTTATCCAGAACATCTACTGAGCATTTTATTGAGTATATTTTTATCTGTCCTTTATAATTTTTTGTATAAAGAACTCCAGATAGTGAACATATGTAATACTCCTTCCTCCTCCTATTTTCCCCACCACAACAACCTTGTGAGGTGGGTTGGGCTGGGAGAGAGGGACTGGCCTAAAGTCCGGCCTAAAGTCAACCAGTTGGCTTTCATGGTTAAGGCAGGAACTGAACTCACCATCTCCTGGTTTCTAGGCCAGCACATTCACCACTACCCCAGACTGTTTTCATCAAATTGAAATGATGGGAAGTGTAGTCCCAACACATCAAGTTGAAGAAGGCTAAACTGTACAATAATATCTCTGGATGTTGCAAATTTCAGTAAACAGAAGGCAACGCGGTTAGGATTTTGGCAAGTGCTCCATTTGCAAAATGGCTGAATCTCACCACATTGTCCCCATCATCTAACTCAGTGTAGATTTCGACTCCAAATTCCCCAGACAGGATGTTATTTGAGGAATTCTGAGAGTGGAAGTCCCCAAGTTGTCAAGCTTGAAAAACATTGATCTAAGTATTCTGTTGCCTCTGTCTTTCCTAAAATACTGTCCTCTTTTTAAGATCATAGCCCTACTGTAGACATGTTGAGCCTGTTCATGGTCATGGCCAACTGTAGGAGTTGCTATAAGAATATCCAGAGATGTATCTGGAATTTTCTACATTATACTTTAATTATGTTATACATCCATAATATTTGGCAACAAGACATCACTGATGCATTGTCTTCTTACTGTTAGACAACTTCTATAATTCATAAATACTTATAATTAGATAAAAAAGTTATTTTAAAATAATTCATCAAATATCAAATACTCATTTTCTTAGAATTAGGATCTATAGAATGTAATTATGATTTTAAAGGATTTGTCATAAGATTTTTGGGATGAATGAAGGTAAGATGAGCAGCCTTATAGAGTTCATAAATCAATCAATCAATCTATCAATTTGCAGTTGGAGACTGAAGCTGGGCTTCAAATACTGTACATTATTATTTGTGACAGGAGGTTAACTTGGATTAAAAATGAATCTGGTTTGACTGACTATGGAATGAGCTGTGGTAATTTGTACAGATAGTAAATTTCAAGATTCTCCAAGATTCCCACAAAATATTCCCTGCTACCCTATTTACAATTCATTGTATTAGTCACAGTGTATGAGTACCAAATATATAGTGCAGAAACATATTTTTTTCTTAACCCTCCTTTTTCTACTCCAGCTAATTTTCCTGGAAATAAAGCTCTACTGATAACCTTTCCATTGAAAGGATTTTTTTGTGTCTTAACAAAAGCTTTCCTATATTGTTCAGAACTAAATATATTCACTGTTTTGAGACCATTAATCTAATTACCAATACGAGAGATGGAAAAGAAATCAGCCACAAATGTTTATAGCAGTGGATTTTCTAGATTTGCTGAAACTGTGTTTGCTACAACATGGACAGTCGTGCTGAATGGAGTGTTTTATCAAACAACTCTTCTGTTTAAAAGCGATATCTCCACCCTCCTCTCCATACACACGTACTTCATAAAAGATGAAAAAGAACATACATTTTAAACCTTAGGTACAAAAAAATAAGTTTGGAGGGATTGTTTTAAGGAAAAAAATTAGTATGACATGCCTCAAAAACACCATTAGGATTCTCCAACTAGAATTATTTGTCAAATAAAACTCCTACCCAATTAATTTCATTTTGTTTTTTGATCAGACAACCTCTTTAATAGATTGTGGGATTGTTGTGGATATATCTTGGTCTCAGCAAAAAATTTGATAAAGTATCCCTTTAATAATCTAACTGGCAATCTAATTAATTAGGGAGAAGATAGCAGAATTGTGGACCTAGCCTGAAATCTATACTGAAAGAGAGCTCACCAATTGTTCCTTGTAAACTGCAAAGATTAAATGGATAGCTTCAGTCTTAGGCCCTCTATGCTTTAACATTTTTGTTAAGAACTTGTTTATGAAAGTAGTGGGAATACTTCAGGGAAGAGGCATAGAATAGGAAGTACGTGGCTTGACAATAGTTCTTGTGAAAAGGATTTTGGCACTATAGTCAATCATATACCCAAATGATTCAGAAATCTGATATGGCTACAAGAAAGGCTAACACAATTTTAGACTATATCAATAGACATACATAAATAAGAGGAAGAAAACAATTAAACTGCCTCCTGCACTTTAGAACTCACACTGAATGCCTTGACCTACTTTAAGAAGGATTCAGACTGAGGGAGTCAGGAGGAAGGGGGGGTTCATATGATAGCCCTCCTCAAATATCTGAAAGTGTACCACTAGGAACATGGCCATGACTCATGTTCTATTGCTCCACAAAACGTAATAGACTTAAGTTACAATAATGTTCAACTTTAATAAATTTAATGAAATCAATAATTAAATTAATATCAAAAATGGTAGTGAACTCCCTTTCACAGGACATGTTCATAGACATGGCAGCTATCTATTTAGGATGTTTTGTTAATTATTTGTTATATTGACTTATACAGTTGTCCATCACACAATTGCGATTCCTGTGTTGAGCAGCAATTGGATTTAATGATATAATGGTCTCATCCAATCTTAGGATTTTTAGATTTTGGGAGGTGGAGATAATAGGTTTTAGGTAAGAATTAGAACTAACCAGTCTTGTTTCCTTTGCCAAGCTCCATGTAGCTGACAAATTAATAATGTGAGAATCACCCAGATTTCAGAAAGGCACCTTTAATGTTTCTTAGGGTAAAACCATGATCTTGAAAATGGCAGAAGTTAATTCCCAAACAAACTCATAAAAAGCTAATTAAAGTGGAGTCTCTTTGAAATGTTTCCTTCCCTTATTCCCATTTCTGGACTATGAGTCTGCCTCTTCTGCCTGGTTCTCACAGTCTCTCACATTACTGTTGAGATCTCTATAATTTTGTCTGCTATTGTTGTCTTCCTTGGGTTAGGAAGGTTGAAAAACCCATAACAGCCAAGATATTGGCAAGATATTTCTTGCATTCCAACACAGTCTGCCTTCAGCTTACATCTTGAGGTGCCCGACTTTTCATATGATGTAGAATCAGTAACAGCCTTTCTGACAAAGCAGCTCTCTCACTGAGTCTCTTTTGAAACATACATCCAGTCTATAGGGAAGAAATGGCTTACAAGGAGGGATTTTGACCTACATATGCTCAACATTTGTTAGTACTTGAAGCATATGGAAACTCTATTAGAAAAAGACCCATAAAAATAATATCTTATTAAAAATGATGCTACTAATAACAGGATATTTTTTCCAGTGTATCATTGCTTTTTTTCTGCGTGGGTTAGATTTCTCCATATACAATTGACAGAGTTGCAACCTTGTAATAAGTATCAAGATACTTTAATTAGAAGCTTTAAGAATGGGAAAGAAGGTTATATTAAGCTATTACTTATTATTTCCACTAATTATTGAATCTTTCTTTTGTATAGACATGAAGACATGATTATCTCACAATGAAAAAAAAATATAACTGAGAGATGGCAAGTATTTTTATTCTAAATGCTATTAATAACTTAACACAAAACAGATTTTAATATATGCACCTGACACATTTCTTCCCTACCACCCACTCCACATACACACATTTTGTCCTGACATTTCCATCAGAGCTGCATGTTTTAGATTCTAATGTTCCATTCCCAACTTTCTATCCTGTTCCTCTTTTACATTTACCAGTGCCCACTTTTTCCACCAAGCAATGTATCAAATTTGGGGCCTGTTGGTGAGATGATCCTTGAAGATAGAAGATCCTCTAGCCCTTTGCACAACAGAAATATCAGCTAGCACTTAGGTCAAATTCCAGTGCATGTTGTTACAACCTGCCTCCTTAAATAAATCCTGCCATTTCACTTAGGCAGGATATTCTTAGTCCTAATGTGAAGTTGTTAAAACAGATGTCCTTGCATTCCACCCCAGGGATAAGTGCATTTCAGTGTTGGGTGAAGCACATTATTTCAGGAAAGCCCATCTGATTGTACTTTTGCAAACACCACAAAGGCTAATTCTGCCTCTCCCTCCTCAAAAAAGAAAGAAAGAAAGAAAAATAATGGGGCGGGGGAGTCTGAACTCCTGATTTTTGCAGTCTGGATAGGATAGCCCTAGTAAAGGCAGCACTCATATAAATAAGAGCAAAATATACTGGTGAATCAGTATGACAGTGTATAAAGACTGCCCCTTTCTCCCATCTTTGTACAAAAAAGGTCATTAAATTGAATCCACAGTTTGAAGGATCCATGATGATTCTTCCACTTCCAGAGGTGAAGTAGCTGTAGTTATATGACCACTTTTTTTCTCCTGAATCAAAAGGTAGGATCATGTCTCAAGGATTACTGTGTTGCATTTGGGTGGCAAGGTTGGCACAAGGCTCTAGATGCTGGCCAAAGCTGCTGCTTCTTCTTTCAGTTGCTCTCGTCAGGGGCCACCACAGTGAATCTTCTGTTTCCATCTTCCTCAATCTTCAGCATCTTCCTCAGTCACACTGACCTCCTGCATATCCTCTCTCACAGCATCCATGTACCTCCTCCATGGCCTTCCTCTTCTCCTTCTGTCCAGTAGCTCCATCCTCAACAGTCTCTTCCCAACATACGCTTCATCCTTCCACAACACATGCCCAAACCTTCTAAGTCTCGCTTCTCTCACTTTATCGCCAAATCATCCTACCTGTGCTGTCCCTCTAATATACTCATTTCTAATCTTGTCCAACTTTGTCACACCCAACAAAAATCACAGCATCTTCAATTCTGCCACCTCTAGCTCCGCCTCTTGTCTTTTTGTCAGGGCCACTGTCTCCAGGCCATACAGCATTGCTGGTCTCACCACCATCTTGTAGATCTTCCCTTTCACTCTTGCAGATACCTTT
>JANHZU010000777.1:237792-268591 GCA_032468055.1 Acrochordus granulatus
CTGAGCATCGAAGAATTGATGCCTTTGAATTGTGGTGCTGGAGAAGACTCTTGAGGGTCCCTTGGACAGCAAGGAGAACAAACCAGTCAATCCTACAGGAAATCACCCCTGATTGTTTATTGGAAGGACAGATACTGAAACTGAAGCTCAAATACTTTAACCACATAATGCGCAGGGAGGACTCATTAGAAAAGACTGTGATGCCTAGAAAAATTGAAGGGAAATGGTTAAGGGGACAGCAGAGGATGAGATTGGTTAGATATCACAGTCAGTGGGATGGGTATGGGTTTGGGTGGACTCTGGGAGGCAGTGCAGGACAGGGAGGCCTAGCATGCTGCAGTCCATGGGGTCATGAAGAGTCAACACAACTGTGTGATTGAACAAGAACAAATGATATTTCAGGTTAAGGCTTTGTCCTGTAATGCAACACACACACACATTATCTCTCTCTCTCTCTAATCTCCCTCCATTAAAATATATTTATTTTAATATAAATATATGTGAAATTCATTCACAGCCTGATCTACAAAATAAGTATAAGAAACAGGGTTCATCTTCTGATTCTTTACATCTCAGCAGTTTTTGTATTCAGTAATAATGAAAATAATATTTGGGGGTCTAGACATTCTTTTCCTGTCATTAGATTTTTGTATTAAGATACTGCAAAGAAAATATATATGAAACCACTAATTAGCAATCACTCTTTTTTCCTGCTAACATATTCCCTATAAAGGATCCCTTGAAAGGTCCAAAGGTGTCCAGTTTTATGTATTTAAAATCCTTATATAAAGTTGCCAGAAGCTGGAGACAGATTTGAAAGTAATTGGAGAGAGCATTTCTCTCTCAGAATAAATTAAGTCAAGATATCAAGATAGTGGACAGGAGTGGAAAGGTGTTGGGATGGCTGTAGAGTTTCAGTTAGGGGAGGCTTCCCCAGATTTGTCTTACTTCAGCCTTGCTAGTGCTCTGGGACCTTGTGGGTATCAACCAGTTTGTGGAATGGTGGCAATTAGCAACTGTGCAAACACGGTGAGCTGCGGCCTCCTTGAGGAGCCAAAGCAGCCAAGAGGTGAATGAGTGGCAGACAAGCAGGCCTCCACTGACAACTGGAACCTTTTAGATAAGTATCCAGCAGCTGAGTAGAGAGCCTTTAGGTGGCCAGAGCAATCAAGCAGCTGGAGTATTTGGTGGCCTCCTTGAGAGGCTGAACAACAGCTGAGTGGTGAGCAGGTGGTGAGTGATGATGGAAGGTGGGCAAGCAGGCCCAAATTGGCACTGGAATTTTGCACACAAGCAGCTGGACACCCTTGGGGAGCCTGCCTCAGTCAGGTGGAAAGTGGCGGGTGATCAAGCAGGCTCAGAATGGTGGCTGGGACTTCCAGGCAAGCAATCAGAGCACTCCTAGACAAGCCACCCAGGCAAGTGCTCAAAGCAAGCCACCTGGGCAGGTAGTCAGAGAGGACCTGGGCAAGTGGCCAGACAAGTGGTGAGGCAAAGATCTGGAGGTGGCACAGGCAAGTGGTTAAAGCTTCCACAAGAGGTGGAGGCAGCAAATGGTGGCAAGCAACTTGTGGTAAGTGATAAGAGCAACATTGGCCTTGTGGGATGGGGGATGGGACCATAGTGACTGCACAACTTCAATGACCAATAGGTGGAATAGCAGTGGTACCTCATCAGTGAGGATCCAATAGTCTGGTAAGCAGCCTAAAAAAGGACTCCACACATGAGCAGTCCCCTCTATATCTGGGGATTTACATCCTTGGTCTTGGATGGGGTTGCACTGTCCCAGGTAGACCAAGTGCATAATTTAGGGTTTCCCCCTGGACTCAGGACTGCTGCTCAAGGAACAGGAGACAGTCACGGCTAGGAAGACCTTTGCTCAATTTAATGTAATGTATCAGCTACTCCTTTCCTGGATTCAGTCATTCATGCCCTATTCATCTTCCATATAAACTAGTGAAATATGCTCGACATTGGTCTACCCATGAAGAATAACTGGAAGCTCCAGTAGATGCCGAATGCAGCTGTGTGACCAGTTTTGGGCAGCCCAAGGACTGCCAATGTGATACCTGTTCTGGGTGAGCTGCCTTGAATGCCAGTTTGCTTCCAGGTACAATTCAAGGTGTTGGTTTGATAATGCCCTTTAAAGGCCTTCATGGTATGGGACCAAGCTGCCCTGACCCAATTGTATTGATCTGTACCACCTGGTCAGGCAGGGAGAGTATATGAAAGACCCTGTCAAAGAGTTTTGACTGGCAGAATCTAGAAAGAGTTTCTTTGCCATTGGTCCCACCCTAAGGAACATCTTGTCCCCTAAATAAGATTGGCTCCCACCTTCCTAGCTTTCTGAGGAATGTGAAAATCTGGTTCTGCCAACTCACATGGAGATCAAAGAGTGGCACATAATCCTGGGAGTGGTTTGTGCCCTGAAGCTCTTCCTCCATCTTTTAATCAACCTTTTTATCTCACTTATGTTAAAAACAGAGTAACAGTTTTTAACTGTGTCCCTTTGATATGGTTTTAGGTTTTTTTTCTGTAAACCATCCAGAGTCACTTAGATAGTGAAATGAACAGTGTCTAAATTTGATAAATAAACAATAAAAATAAATAAAATTAACCTTCTCCAACAGTTGTGCACCAGGTATAATAAACTATAAAAGTGGTTGAGATGTGGACTAGACCTTGGATTTCGCCACTTCTACCCCACCCTCTACCATGGAAGCCTTAGGTAAGTCAGTCGCATTCTCTCAACTCAAAACAAACAAACAAACAGACAAACCAAATTAAAATAAAATGAAAATCTCCAGTTAGTATACTTGCTGACCATAACGGCTAGAAATCATGGAAGCTGTAGATCAATTCACTTGGAAGCCACCAATCTCAGAAGTTTAATATAGAGACCACTCACGTTTCTTCTGGTCAAGCCAGTGTTTCACAAGGCTTCCCTTGACAGACAAAAGTGGGATGATGCATTTTTTAAACTGCCCTGCTCTAATTTAATGCACGGATATCTCTAAAATACTCAGAAGATTTATTTATATTTATTTATACATCACATTTATATGTCACTGAACTCCTAAGCGGCTCTCGGCAGCTCACAAAAATACTTACACTGAACTCTGCCCCCAGCTGACCAGCGGTGTTTGCATCCGGGGCTTCCTCCATAGATCCCGCTCCACCCACAAGCTCAGGCAGGTCCAGTGGCGACTTCCTGCTCTCCTCGCTGCTGGCCGGCTTTTCCCACTGGTGGTACCCATTTATCTACATGCATTTTTACACGCTTCCAAACTGCAGGTGGGCAGGAGCTGGAGGCCAGTGACAGGAGCTCAGCCCATTGTGCGGTGCTGCGTCTCGCACTGCCACAGTGTTGGCCATTTTGGATGACACAACTGGTGTCATTAAGCCACTGCGCCACGACGCCTCCATCTGGAATACTGTAAGGTATTTATGGCAGATCTCAGATGTCAGGCAAATATAACATGCTAACTGGCTCATAAGGTCATGGACCCTGAAGTGTGGAAACTGCTTATTTTCCTGAGATCAATATATAAAAACATATTTCAACAAGTTTAAAATGTTGAGGCTTAGAGGAGGCGGGAATGAATGCCTTAAGACATTTTTTGAATGCTCCAGGTTTTGGTTCTTTTTTTTTCAAAATTTGAGATCTCTTACCTTCTATGAGACACTCGTCTGGGAAAGGAATTTTCTTCCCCATCTCCACGACATATGCTTTCACTTTAGAGAGATTTTCTTTTAAGTGAAAATAAAGCTTATCTTGATACTCCGTGGGATTCTTTATGGTCTTTGGGTTCTCTTCACGGCAGTTCTCCATAACAGGTTCTGGCAGATTCTCTGGTTCTGAACATTTGATACTTGGGTGTGAACAAGAGGATGGTTCCAGCTGGGACTCTTTAGAGCCTGCACTGGAAAGCAATTTGTCGCTTTCTTGGCTCAAATACAGATCAGTAAAAGAAATGCTGGCTGTAACATCTCCATTCTCCCCTTCTTGCTTGCTGTCTGAGTGGATGTCCTTCATGTGGCCAGCAGGCACAACTAAACTTTTGGACCTGCAAGGTAGACAAAGTAATGGACTCATGGTTTGGGGATGGAGGCAAAATAGCCTAGAGATTAAATTCAGATCTGTGCCCAAATTGTTATTTGGTTACTTCAGTGCCAAACAAGGGGCAAAAAGCAATTGCCTTGTCCTATGTCCTATGTGCATATATGGAGCTGTATTTTGATACAAAGTGGAATGAATAAAATCTGTCGCCTTTTCCCTCTCTACAGCAGATTCTTCTTAATGTCTAAAGAACTGTGTTTTCACTTACATTTTATTTGCAAATAGGGCAAATGCATATTCAACATGCCTGCAGTTGCCCCGCTGTGGGACATCATTGCCAGTTGCACCAATGAAGCTGCTCTGCATTTTATAAAAAGAAAGGACCTTTTTTTACCTGTCTGCCACGTAACAAGAAAAGAGAAAGTGGAAAGGAAGGAGGGATCTCATGTAGCTTAGCTCAAACTAAAGATTATATGGGAGCTGAACTGGGATGAACTTTTGTTTCTCCAAATGCATCACAAACTAGGTGAAGCATGTTCCAATATGCAGTAACTTTAAATTCTTTTGTCGAACATTCATTCCTCTCAAAATATCACATATTATCCACTGGCTTTCTATCAGCATTTGCACATCCTACATTTTTTTTGTTTTTCTTTCTTAACTAATCCTCTATCTGAAGTACATAAATTCGCTCATTTGCTATAGTTTTCTGTCATTCTATAGTTTTCTGTCATTCATACTCCTCAGTCAATGTAATATTTGTTATCATATCTCAGCTAACCATTTTATATTATTGCCAAGAACACACATATTCACATTTCTAACTAATATACCTCTTCTGTTACTATAAGGATTCTTTATACATTTCACCATAAATATATTAAAAAGCCAAGTGGGAATTGCAAATATTCATTCCATTTTCCCTGTCAAGCACAGCTACAGGTAGTCTTTGACTTACAACTGGTCTTTTAACAACAGTTCAAAGTTATGATGGCCATGGAAAGTGTGCTTTGTGGCTTGTAAAGGACTTCTAGATATGGTAAAATGTTGTATGTCCTTCCATCCACTGGTTACATGACTGCATTTCAGGCACCTGGCACCCAGCTCACATTTACGACTGGGTTACAGTGTCCTATGGTCACATAACCATGATCTGCAACACCTTTTGCCAGTTTCCAGCATTTTTTGAGTCTTTTTTGGATTTGCTTAACAACCACATGATTTGGACTTGTAACTGCATCATGTGCTTAACAACTACTGGAAAAATGGTGGAAAAATCAGGTCTGATCATGTGAGTGTCTTGACTTACAGTCACAATGATTTATTATCAAAATTCTGGTCCCATTTGCGGTCATAAGTCAAGTACAACCTGTGTCTGAATTTTGATACATCAATCTTCAGATTCATGCTGCTGTTACATCATACAATCTATCTGACATTGCTACAGATCATATTCTCAGACCATAACATAGCATTATCTGCATACAAAAATACATAAACTTTCATGTACCAAAAAACACACTACTGATATTCCTTATCTGTTGATCTATAATGTAGATCATTCATTGGGAGCTACTGCTATAGTCATTCATGCCCTTGTGAGCTCTAGATTGGACTACGAGAATGCACTCTGCATGGGGCTGTCCATGAAGTTTCAGAAGCTTCAGCTGGTGCAGAATGCAGTGGTGGGGGCATTTAATGGCACCAGTTATGCAGTACATCACTGCTTTGTGATTGTTGGCTTCTAGTGTGCTTCTGGGTACAATTCATGGCAAACTCAAGGCCAAGAACTACCTTTAAAGTCTTTCGTGACTTGGGACCAAGTTACTTATGGGACTATGTCTCTCCAATTGTTTCTAACTGTGATGCTCCATCCAGCAGGAAAGGCCTGCTCTGGGTGCTGTTGGCAAGGCCTAGGAGGCGGCCTTTTCTGCTGTGGTGTCCACCTTATGGAACATCATTCCACCTGACTTGAAGTTAGCTCTAACTCTGCTGGCCTTTCACAAGGACCTAAAAGCTTGAGTTTGTGAACAGCTTGGGTTCCTGTTCAGGAGTCTCTTAACTTTGTTGACATTTGTTTTATGAGGCTTGGCTGTTATGTGTTTTTATTTCAGATTATGTACAGTATGTCTTTTGACTTTATCGTAAGCTGTCCAGAGTCACATAAGTGAGATGGGTGGCTGTATCAATCAGTTGGGTAATAAGTAAATGTTATGTAGGCTACTGTCTTACAGTTGAATGTGTTTTCCTCCTTTCCTCCCGTTTTTCTATGTTATGCATTTCTATACGTATTTTAATACAATTTCTTGGAGTCATAAAGACAGTATTATAGCAGGCCAGTTTTTATCATCACTGGATATATTCATGCCATAAGTTTATACTTAATGGATTTTTTTGACATGAATGATTACATATGCAATTTGTAGTCTTTATCATTGTGTATATGCCATTTTTTGTAGGAAGTAAAGTTTTTTTTAAAAAAAAGGAAAAGAAAAGGGGAACATTTTCTCTGGGATTCTTGTTCCTATAAAACCTCTTGGCATATATCCAGATTGGGAAAACAATTCTTTTTATGATATTTAGAAAAAGTAGTCTTTGTTTCTGAACATTTTCAAATCTATATTTTCTGATCTCTTGTTTCTTCAAATCCACATAGGGTTTGTTTCATATGTCTCTTTCTCTCTCAGTCCTTTGGAACGTAAAATAGGTTAAACAAATAACTCAAAGCGATCTTATCCAGATCCAAGTTACTGACAAAATGTCTGGATACAATTAAATGTCTGATGCCCACTGATACTATGTCATTTGGTTGTTCACTGAAATGTTATTTTTTACACACTAACTTATTGGCATGCAACAGCACTAATACTTTTTATTGAAACATACTTGTTAAACCTCATGTCTTTAGAAACCAGCCATAACTATACCTACATAGTTGGCAATGCTTATTTTCTCTTCAAAGTTTCTATTTTAACTTGAAGTTTTTATCCTTTTCATTTCCAATCATAATATTCTTTAAATCCTCCCTGTGAAGGAGATTCTGTTTTTAGCAGCATTTACGATGCCACTCTAATGGCAGAAAGTGAAGAGGAGCTAAAGAGCCTCTTGATGAGGGTGAAAGAGGAGAGTGCAAAAGCTGGCTTGAAACTCAACATTAAAAACACTAAGATCATGGCAACTGGTCCCATCACTTCCTGGCAAGTAGAAGGGGAAGAAATGGAAGCTGTGGCAGATTTCTTGGGCTCCAAGATCATTGCAGCCATGAAACTAAAAGACGCTTGCTCCTTATATTAAGAAGCAAAGACATCTAGGATGTCCAAGGTCTGTCTAGTCAAAGCTATGGTTTTCCTAGTAGTAATGTGTGGCTGTGAGAACTGGACCATCAGGAAGGCTGTGTGTTGAAGAACTGATACCTTTGAACTGTGGTGCTGGAGAAGACTCTTGAGAGTCCCTTGGACTTCAAGGAGATCAAACCAGTCAATCCTACAGGAAATCAACCCAAATTGCTCATTGGAAAGATAGATACTGAAGCTGACACTCAAATACTTTGGCCATATAATGCAAAGAGAGGACTCATTAGAAAAAAATGTGGTGCTGGGAAAGATTGAAGGCAAAAGGAGAAGGGGATGGCAGAAGATGAGATGGTTAGATAGCAAAGTCAGTGTGATGGGTGTGGGTTTGTGTTGACTCTGGGAGACAGTGCAGGACAGGGAGGCTTGGTGTGCTGCAGTCCAGGAGGTCATGAAGAGTCAGACACTGAGCAACAATGGTTAAGTCCTTGAATTCACCTATATGAAATGTCCCTTATGTCTTATAGGGTAGCTCTGGGCACACCATTCAAAAAGTCAATTGAAGCTAAAAGTGTTATTATTAATTGCTATGGGAAACCAAAGATAGGGACAGAATAGTTAGGACCAAAAAGATAGGACCTCAAATTCTGAGCATAAGCAGTCGATACGCATGCACAAACACACATCAGCTGCTAGTGACACTAATTTACTGCACTATTTATCTGTTTACAAATCATTTTATATTTGTATACATTTTATACTTGCACATTTAAGAATCTCTCTACACAAAGATTCTGCACACCTCATCTGCAGCTCGGGACTGCTGTGTTTCAGCTGCTGGATCACTATATTTCTGGATCAGATGCAGTGAAATCCAAATCTCAGCTTTGCCTCCTGAATTAAACATGGAGAATATTTCAGAGCTGGAAAGACATAGAGACCTAAAGCTACAGTAGACATAATGATGCTTGTAACTCAGCTTGCTTTGGACTTCATCCTTCGTTTGTGTGTGCATATGTGTGTGGAAATACTCATGTCTAATATTAGATTATTTGTAGCAGAAGGAACTTGATAAGAAGCTTAGAGATGACTAAATCCTGCAGTACCACTGCCCCATTTTTTACTTCAGTGCCATGATTGATGCATTTCCCCCTACCAGCTGGTGACATACAGATGAGGAATGGAGACCCAGTTGGATGAATTAGTCGACTGCTTTGCTGGCCACACGCTGGCCACTCATAATGAGGACTAGGAGCAATAATGGCAAGATAAGGACTGGTAAATTTCATGCCAATTCAAGAAAAGGCAGATGATAACCTTTTATCTTATCAGTAGGGACAAGAAGTTAGACTTTTAACAGTGACAGCTAGGAGAAGAATGTTGTAGGCACCTGTAACAGGTTGTATAAGAGATCTTGAGGGACTCTCCTGGATCCATTCCCACTAAAGAGTGTAGTGGATTGGAACAACTGCCTACTAGGAACAGTGACAAATCAGAAAAAGTACAGAGGAAGAAACAATTATAATCAATATAAGTCCATTATTAGAGAATGATTACAAAGATCTGTGGGAGAACTTCTAAGACAATAACATTTGAAAAATAAATCCCTCTGTGGATGGTAATCTGTTACTAATAATACAATATTTTTCTTTCTCTCTCTTCTACACAATTTTCTCTGAAAGTGACGTTAGAGCTGGAACTCATAATTTTGCCTCTCTGGTTTTCCAGAGAGTGACTTTTGCAGAGGGAGCTCACCAAGATGTTGTATGATGGCAGGGGCCTGATGTATAATTTTCAGAAAATTGTCAAAGGTTTGGTGCCTGGATTGTGTAATCAAAGTTTTACTAATGGATGGAGTCATATTTCTGAGAAGTTGCTAACAGATTCAGTCATATTTCACTAGGAGCTGATGTTATTTCTGTATATAGAGTCATGTTAGTTCCAGTATTTATGAAGCCCTTTGAGAAAAATAAAAATGACTGGGGGAAAATAATCAAAAATCCCTATATAAGCAATTTTGCATTGTTGCAATTATTACTTATAAAAACACTGGGCTTGGCAAGGGAAAGGAGGAGTTTTCTCCAGCATAATGAGATAATAAATATATTTTCTTATACGTTCCAACA
Source organism: Acrochordus granulatus (assembly GCA_032468055.1). Taxonomy (NCBI): domain Eukaryota; kingdom Metazoa; phylum Chordata; class Lepidosauria; order Squamata; family Acrochordidae; genus Acrochordus; species Acrochordus granulatus. Next base: position 247,269 of record JANHZU010000777.1, read on the forward strand.
AAGACCTTTCCAGACTATTTATTTTAAAAGGATGAAAAATATTTATTATAAGAGATCTGGACAAGTTATTTTTTGCTACAGGGAATTCATATTTCTCCAGCATTCAGACTTCAACATATGGCATGCAATCTAGCCAAAGTTGAGAGCTTTCTGGTCAGTTTTATTACACTGGTTATAGAGTTCTGCATGGCTAAACAGAATCAAATGGAGCAAACTGGCTGAATTAAATCTTTTGATCACTACAGAAATGTACTAAGACTGCATAAATATTACCTTCAGTTAACATTATTTAGAACAGCTGTTCTCAACCTTTTCTTTTTTGTGGACCAGTATATGGTCATTGCAAACCTTTGAAAACCACCATATCTTATAAAGCTTTAACATTTAATTATTAAACCTGTATAAGTATATTAATGCCAATATAATGTCAATAGTTTATGATGCCAATGAATACATAATAACATAGTTTTATGAATGTATGATGCTGGAGGCAAGTAATTACTTTAGCAATAACAAATGTATGATTTTATACTGTACAAGAGAAGACAATGGTAACTATTTTATTAAGAAAACTACATGGATAGATAATATAAAGTGACTGTCAATGTTATGTGCTTCAGTTGGCACTCAACTGAGGAAGAGCTGAGGATCTTTCAGAGTATTCATGGTGTTTATGTCATGGCTAGATTAAAATTTTCAGCATGTCTTTCTTGCTGGTGGTGCCGTGCAGGAAAATAAAATTTGAAAAGGAAATTTCAATAGGAACATGAAACTTATGAAGCATGAACATGGGAAAGCTTAACACAGTGAAAAATGAAAGGATTTGAACATACAGTATACTGACCTCTTAGACACCAGTAAATTGAAATAGACTGGATTTGGACACTTACAGTTAGATGAATACATAGTACTTGAATACAATATAGACAGACAGTGTCTGAAGAATATCAGTCAGACTTTCTGGACAACCCTTTAAAGATAAAGGTTTCTCCTTCAGTCCTGGCCAACTCAAGGGGTTGGTGCTCATCTCCGATTCATAGACAAGGGAGCCAACATTGTCTGTGCGTGACTATATGCTGAGGTACATGGAGTACTGTTACCTTTCCCACTGAATGTGGTACTTATTTATCTACTTGCATTTTTTACATGTTTTTGAACTGCTAGGTTGGCAGGAGCTGGAGACAGTAATGGGAGCTCACCCCATCACGAGGTACTTGGGTCTCAAACTGCTTCCAGCTGACAAGCCCAGAGTCTTAACTACTGACCTTCCAGCTGACAAGCCCAGAGTCTTAACCACTCATATCTGTCAGGCTTTCTGGACAGTCCTTTAAAATTACGATTATCCAAGTCTATGTCCAACCCCTGATGCAGAAGAAGAGGAGGCTGATGCATTTTATAGTAATTCAATCTGAAACCAACAGAACATCGAAGAAAGATGGAATGCCAAAGGTGGAAATAGTAAGGAGGTAAACATAGTTAGATTATATTGCTTAGGTAACTGAAATGAAGCAGGAGAAAATTTATCAGTTTCTGTCAATCCAATAATTTCTTATTGTTAACCCCATCTTTAAACAACCCAAACCACACACACACACACATGGAATGAGAGAGAGAGAAAGAGAGCGATATCATGAGATGGAATACACAGTAATAAAATTGATTACCTTAGTGGCACAATAGATGGAAAAACTTAGTTATAACAACAAAGATATGACTAGAAGGTAACTGTGGAAACGGCCACACACTGCTCATGTGCATATTCAAAATCAAGCTGAAACATAAGAATCCCACCAGTTTCCACAATACGATCTTGCACATGAGAGAGAGATAGAGAGGGAAACTGGATTAGAAGAACATAAGAACACGATGGATAGCTGAGGAAACAAACCAATGGATCATCAAACAAGTCAACCAAATTTCTCATTTGAGACAGTATTTGGACACATTATTTGAAGAACCAGCTCTCTTGAGATGTTTATAATGCTGGGAAAGGTGGAAAGAAAGATCAGAGGATCACCAGCAGTAATGTGGATGACCTAAATTTAAGTGGTGATGGATGCACCATTGAAAACCTGAAAGTCCATGTTGGGTCCAAATAGCCTGGAGACAGTTTATCTGTGTGATCACTAAAAATCAACACATATAGTCAATCAAAATTTGTTTAACTGACATGTGTGAAAGATAAACAAGAGCCACTCAGATCAGACCTTGGAGGCAGAAAGATGTGATTTTAACGTGCAGTTGTGAAACAAAAACTTTCAAAATGACATAACAAGTTATAGTTTTTGCAACAAAGAGTGGTTCTCAAAATAATAGATGGTTTCCATGAGAACTGGATGAGGCACTGGTCCTCTGGTGGAAAAGTAGCAGTGGATGTGAAAAAAATGCTACAATGGGCTGGTCAAGCTTTGATAGACTGATCAAAATTTGTTGGATGACAAAATGTCTGGAAACTTTGGAAGCCGTTACTTAAGAGTGAAGTCTTGTGTGTGTTGGGTGTTCTGCCTTGATTTTTCTGAAACACAGATCTAGATAGCTAGATTTTAACTTCAGTGGGTTCACTTAAAAGTGTGGCTATATGAATGGGTAGGAGTGGTGGTTTAGGAAGTATACAGTAACAATGTAAACTAGCACTGATTTCCTAGTTGGAAAAAACAAATGGCTCTGAAGGTGCTTTCTGGTCTTTAGTATTATCTAATTGGCCTAGTTGGTAGGGTCCCAAACTAGAATTGGAACAAATTAAGGAGGAATAATAATTCTGAGTAAGAAGTTAATGGAGATTGGGCAAGTCCCTCAAAAGGTGAGCCCAAAGAAAACTGTAAGACAGAGAAAAGAAACCCATGATCAGTACAGGTTGCTGGTAAGACTTACGGTGGGAATTTACATTCTGTAACAGGGGAAGTGGGGATATTATAATGAATGACCCTGGCAGCCTAATAGAAGTAAAAGAATTGTTTCAAAAATACCTTGAGGCGTATAAACCAGCCTTGAAGAACAAATAGCTAGCTACATTTCATTGATGTTTGCAAGCTTCTCTGAAGGGCTTGGAGCAATAGGAGCAAAGAAAAACAAGAGGAGAGTGCTGAGGCAGAGATAGAGAAATGAATGCAGGAAGGTGAATAATTACATCAGAAACTATATAGATCCTTTAGGAAACAAGCCCATTTTCAAAAACAAAATAAGGTGTTATAAAAGTCTGATTAATAGGATAAGGGAGAAATATAAATTATAATTTTAAAAGACAGGTTCAAGAATTTAATACATACTAGCTTTCATGGAAGAAAGTGCCTGTTCTTCAAAGATACCAGAAATGCAGAATCAGTTGGAAAAAATCTCTCTACAGGTTATTTGCTTAAAGGCAGAAACTTATATTTTTAAGGAAGCTGATAACCTTACATAAAGGCCTAAAAATGTGGCTTTGTGGGTTGGCCTGGGGTCTGGGTAGCTGCATGTTATCCGGAAAGGGGTCATTAGGCTGACAACTCCACCTCCTTTTAGCCTCTTGACATCTTGTGAATCCCTTCAACTTTTATCACTTTTATCATATTTATTGGGCATGATTTATCGGGTATGATGTATATATTTTATTATTTTTACCGTAAGCCACCCTAAGTCACTTGTAGTGAGTTGGGCATCGAATAAGTTTAATACATGAATAATAATGTCTGTACTGCAGTTGGCCAGAAAATTGGCTAGTGCCATTGCTTGGAGATCTGTTCAAATATCTCATCTGTGAATCAGAAAACAAATGTTGTTAGGAAGCCAGGAGAGGTCTGATAATATGCTAGAATCAACTTGGAAATTATTCAAGACCATCCAGTGATTGTGAACTTCCAGGGAGTTCCTCCTTGTATTGCCCCAAGAAGGAAGAAGCAGCTGCCTGACCTTATCTTTAGCTTTAGCTCTAGTAACATCTAATTTCACCATTAGGAATGTTATCTGCAGTTTGCTTCTCAAATCAAACCAGCAAAGAGAAGAAGTCTGTTGGCCTGAAACAGGGTCAATGTGTGACAGGCGAGATGGACAAAGCAGGGTTAACAAGGATTTTAAGAGATGGGAGATGGTAATATCGCAGGAGCAATATGGGATGTGGCATGCGGAGGGCCAGTCTAGTCAGGTGGTTAAGCCACCAGGGTAGAAACCAGGTGGCTGCGAGTTCTAATCCCACCTTTGGCACGAAAGCTGGCGGGGTGGGGTGACTTTGGGCCAGTCGCTCTCTCAACTCACAGGGTTGTTTTGTGGGGGAAATAGGAAGAGGGAGGAGGAGTAGCTCTATTTGCTGCCTTGAGTGATTTATAAAAACAGTAGAAGTCCAACTAAAAAGCTAAAAAAAAATCGCTGAGAGCATTAGCCATGCATAAATGGCCCAGTGTCCAGCTGAAGCAGTGAAATTGGCTTCGCTGCAATGAAGAGAAGCTCGGCGCCCTCCTCTCTGCAGCTTTGTTTTGATGTGGTGCTTTGATCTACATTCCAAGAAAGCAAAGTACTCTTTGGAGGGTCCACACAGCCTGAAAAGAGAGGGGTTTTGCTCTTTTTTTTTTCCCTAGAGGGCTGACTGATGGCTTACAGGAGTTTTGGAGATTAGGTCAAGGGCCATGCCTGCCCTTGAGCTGCCGACTGCCCTAACACCGAAAATATCACTACGCATATTAATGCATTTATGAAGATTTTTTTAGAGACCAAATTGTTTCCCTTTTTAAACTTTCTAAAAAGAAAATATGGTTGTGACTAAGAACTGGCTCTAGGAATGTTATTGAATGGGAAAGACAAGTGACATCACACCTCATGACATCGCCCGGCAAATGATGCAAATGTTGTAATTTGCATGATGCGAAATACATATTTTGTATTATGTGAAGTGTGCAATCTGCAAATTACGTGATTATACAAATTATACAACCGACACGACGCAAAACTATGTAATGATCACTGTAACATCATTGCAAATGGTATGGGATACCTGCAGTAGAAAACCACGTCACAGTAGTTTCTGGATCTGAACTGCTGCAAACACCATGTCAAAGTCAATCCACCTATTTTATTTCCTGTCTGAAAAAATTCAAATTTTCAAAGGAAGTTGAAAATGCCTGCAACATTGCCAGATTCTATTTAACTTTTCTCTGAATTCTGTGATACTCGTGATCTCAAGATTACACGCAAAGTCAGTACATATTTACTCACAAGACGAGGAAGGACAGATTGCAAGGAACTGCCATTTCGCTGCAGCCAGCTGTGCTGGGGCTTGTCCTTCCAGAACCAGCTATTTTGTGAGAAGCACATAACCAGCTCTTCTGTTCTGGCAATGGTTGTGATATTGAGGACATCCTGAGCAACCCGCTTCTATGAAAGCTGGTTATCAATTAACTAAGATTGTTCTCCTGTGTTTTGTTTTCCTTTTCCCTCCACGTTGTCTTTTTCTTTAATGTTTCATCTTTTAAGACTGGAAACCTACAAAGCAAGGATTGCTTGAGGCACTCTGGCAAACAGGTAGACAGGAAACTTGTATGTACTCAAGCCCAATCCTTATTACCACTGAACACTGTGTGATTTTCATGACTGCATTATTTGATTTCTTCTCCTAAAGTTGCCCTGCTGCTTCTGCTGGGGTTTCAGATGATTTGATCAAAAGTAGCATTGATCCAACCAAGTTATTATTATTATTTATTAAATTTATTCACTGCCCAACTTATTACAAGCGACTCTGGGAGGCTGTAATAATATTGTTAGAATGATAACTGTATACACCAGAACAAGCAATAACTACAACAGTATAAAAACAAAAATAGCAAATAAAAAGAACAAGAGGGGGGAAGAAAAAGAGGCAAAGCCTTCAGTCATATAGCTACTTCATTGATGGCACATGGCTATCCTTTTCCCCAAGCCAGTCCTCAGAGTCTTTAGGTTTTTCGGGAAGGCCAGAAAGGTGGGGCTGATCTTCTAAAGGTGGGTGCCACGGAAGAAAAGGCCCACCTTCTGGACCCCACCAGCTGAAATTCTTGGTTGACGGGATCCAAAGCTTGCTCTTACTGTTGCCATGGGCGCTATGGGCTGAACCCATTGGGGCGAGATGTTCCCTTAAGTACCTGGACTCATGCCATGAAGGGCTTTAGAGGTGACAACTTACACCTTGAATTGCACCCGCAAACAAACTGTTAAGTGCAGCTCACGTAACAGTGGTGTCACATGGGTTGCCCTTGGGACCCTCAGAACTGACCACGCAGCTGCACTCTGTACCAGCTGCAGTTTCCAAATGCTCCTCAGGGGTACCAGATTATGTTGCCATTGCTATGACAGAAAGATCATGTCAGGCTGTGACCACCATCTCGAGTTGGGCCTTAGATGACCTGGGATAGGTCCACGGCTGCCATGGTGGTCCTGAATTCCTGAGCTGCTTTGAGGCCAAGCCCAGAGATGGCAAGTTGAATTCCCCCAGGACCATGAGCCTGGGGAACTCCACCACCTGTCCTGAGATGGCCTCCAGCAGCTCAGGTAGGGATGTTGCTATGCAGCAGGTAGGCTGGTACAAAAGCAACAAACCCAATGGATCCTGTGAGCCCAGCCCCAAGAGCAAGATCTCACAGCCACGTGTGTCTGGAGCTGGGCCCCTGGAGGCCAGAAGAGATTCCTGAATGACAACTGCTACACCACCTCCTCTGCTCTGTGATCTCTGCTGGTGCCAAGCCCCAAACCCAGCTGGACACATCTCAGAGAGGGACACCTCCCCTTCTGGTGTCAGCCAGGTCTTAATGATGCATGCCAGGTTGGCTTGCTTAGCCCTAATCAGATCACAAATAGGAGGAGTCTTTTGATTTACTGACCTGGCATTCAGCAGCAGCAGCCGGACCTCAGGGGCTCCTAAGGTCTGCTGGCCAGGAACTCAGAGGGCTGGAACATGCCACCAGGACTAAGCATCGGGAGCATCTTCCCCTGAAACAGTCTGCCCTCTGGCTCCTTTAATGACCCCTGGCTGTCACCACCGAGAGAGTCTGTCCCATCCCTGATTCCCTGAGGTGACCCTCCCCCTCCCACCCTGGTCACCCAACTCCAGAGGTGGAGAGGTCCACTGTCCCCGCAGATCCCCCTGGCTAAGCTGCAGTAACAAGCATTCAGGAGGCAAGACAATAAAAGGGGGTCATTCCTGGTCAATCCACTTCGGCACCAGTGGAAATCTCTCCACAACCAGTCCTCCCCACATATCCAGGATCCCCATGCCCACCATGGGGACACATTCACTCCTCCCTCCCCTGACTCCCACTCAGGACAAAGTCCAGTCACCACCAATCAAACCGACCCAACCACTTCGGGCTCACCCTCCTGCCCCAACAACGTCTCAGCAAACCCCCAGTCACTGGCTTAGCAGCTGCCAGGCAGTTATTCCAGTGGGCTTGATGGACAGAAAGGCTGGCTCCAACTACTGCTGCCCACAGCCGAACAGCTGTTGCAATCAAACCAAAAATTTCAGAGGGATCATGACTTCAATGGATTCAATAGGTGGGGCAAACACTGTCGCCATTGTGGTTGGAAAGACGCCACTGTGGTCGGCGATGTTGCGGGCGCTGGTGAGGAGACGGAGGAGACCGGAACCACTGGGCAGTTGCCTGAGGACCCGGGGCCCTCAGCGATGCCACTCCACTCCCCATTGCTCATGGCTGGACAGTTGTTTCTCCCAGCTCCTATTCCGTTCCCCTTGACACCAAACCACCCAACTGCCAACTCCTTCGGCTCCCCCCGCTCCGGCTGCATCCCCAGCTGCTCGGGTCCATTCCCCTCTGCTGCAGGCCTCCTGCTGCCCACCACCAAACTGTCCTTCGCCGCTGGCCTCCAAGACAGGCACGCTCGCCGCTCGCCGCCAGCAGCTGCACTGCAAACAGCCCATCCCACAAATGGAGGGCTTCACCCAGGCTCCCCCCAGGTAAATGTCCATGGGGGGAGGGAAAGAAAGGGCCCCCAGCCACCAGTGATCTCTCGTGTTACTCACAACACATAACAGCACCCACAAAAGCATCTTCGGGGGGTGTCGCTGGGCCTGAAAATATGGGGCTCCACAGGCTGCATACAGGGAGCACCACAGCCGTGACCTGCTCCCTGCTGTCATCTTGAAAAAAATGCTGTTTAATTTCCCAGTGGCATGCTGGGAAATTCCACCCTCTCCACAGAGAAAGTTAAACACATTTTAATCCCTTCTCATTTGTTTGCTTCAGCAGTTTTTCTTGACGAGGACAGTTAGGACCGAGGAAAAACTGCATTTTCACTTCCAGCGTTTGATCAGGACCTTTCCGTATATTTCTGTACCTCTGCGGGATCTTTGAAGTTTGGGTGAGCACGTTCTAACTCAGTGAAGAGATGACTGGTCTTCCATTCTGGGCCCAACCCTCTCATCAACCACTGAGGGAAGAGCAAGTCATTTATTTCAAACAGTGAAATTAATTATGTATCTCGAGAGAGCGCTTTGAGAATTCTGTCTGTCGTTAAGGCTTACGGGAATAAGAGGCGCGAGCTATCTGCGAGTCGCTTTTACAAGCTCCATTGGCAATTACAGTGCATCTCTTGCACTGTTCTCATTTGTTTTAAATGGGGCTTGCAGTTTTGGTCTTCCCAGTGAAGGGCTGTTCGGGGCTGCACCGCAATACCGACTGCGTTCCAGCTATTGCCATTGCATCATAATCGGCATACACAGCCCAGTTAAAACAGCGCTGTTTTAGAGCGATGCTTAATGTCTTGTGCGTATAAAATTATTTATATTTTGTTACGTGTTTCCTGCCCCTTAATTGAACATGCCCTGCGTAATGACAGGTTTAGCATTCTCAAGGCTATTAATTAGAAAAAGAAGATTCCACCACATTCATTATTCAGGAGGAGCAATGCTCAGCAGGAGCGATCTGGCTTTAATGTGGGACAGAAGCACCAGATGTTCTGCCTCCTGTTGGTTTTGTCCATTAGGGCTTTTATAAATAAGAAGGCTCCTGTGTGCACATAATATTGATTCTCAAACCTCTGTACAGGTCATCTTTCCAATCATGGATGGTTTTGGAAATGTTAATTATTTATCTCCCAGGCCAATTATTATCCTGAATGACAGTTGTCAGGCTGCTTCTCTCCTTTCCCTACTTCTGAAGACCCACCACTTTTGAGGCAAGGGAAGATCTAGCCTTTTTTTCTCACATTCATAGCCTCCTCATGCCCCTTGTCCCATAAGGGCCTTTCAGTCAGTGCTGATATTTTTTTTTACTGTGGATTCATTCATTCATTTTACTTGGATTTATTTTCTTTTGATTGAATGTAACTACTAACCACACACTTGGTTATTGAGCTAACTAAGGCATATTAATAATAATGACATCACTTTATAGATAACTATAATCACCTAACCTGGTGAATAATCTCTAAGATCTATATGCTCCTCTTTCTCACTGTTTATTGATCTTCATTTTTGTTACTGAAAGTTGTGATCATTACACGAATTGTTCCTAAGGAACACTTAGGAAGCATCTGGCTCAGAAGCTAAGCAATGTGAGTACCTAGATTGGAGACCCCAGAGAATCTCAAGGCTACTGGAATTTTTAAAAATGATAGAAGAAAAAAAATGATGCCAGTATGTTAAAATCCCTGAAGGTGAAGTCAAGTTGAAGGAAAACATTATTATTTAAGATATATATGGAAAAGTATCACTGGAATTCAGAATATAAATAGAAACCTAAATGTAAATTACACTATTACAAGAAAAGGTCTAGTCTTTTGTTCCGTTTTTCCAAATGAGCCTCAGACAACCAAATGAGCCTAAGACAACATTATATTGATTTAAGAACTTGAATAAATTATGCCAAAAATATGCTGCACTCAGAAAGTGGTCATATTTTTGAAAGTTACATTGAAAATCACCTTGAGAGTCAGTTGTACCAGCAATGCTCACTTGCAACTATAAAGCAGAATCTTAGGTAGAACACTGGCCTCTTTTACCACAGCTTAGACAATGGCCCATGTTATTTTGGATATGTTTTCTAAGGCAGCCATTTAATTCTGTGAACACAATCAGTTACTACTTAGGGGAAAAATAAAATCCACATCTGAAGAATATTTGTCAAAGTATCTTTTCTCAAAACATACTACTTTAATATAGCAGCCTTACCACCTTCATTGGGGACTTCAGTATGAACCAGTATATCAGGGCAAATTCCCTACCATGGATTTCAATCACTGGGAAGTAATTTGTGAAAGTTACAGAAGGATGATTTTATAAAATGTAAATGAGATGCTTCTTATGCAGATCCTGGTCACCAACCCATCTCCATGTTCTAGTCTAATTGGAATTTCCCATGTCACTGCCAATAGTTTTCTGACAACTGAAAAGAGGTGTATAAACCTGGACATTACATAGTACAGTGATGTATACAAAAATAAATGTAACTGTATAATTGGTAGAAGGAGGTTAAACAGCTCAGCTGCAGTATAATGCATGCCCATGGGCTTACTATGGAACACATCACAAGCTGTTCACATACAAGTTCCAAGTTAAGTTAAAATAAAAAAAATAAATGCAAGTAGTTTCTAAAAAAAACCCTAGTTCTTGAGCATATATGCACCATTTTCAAGAATCAGGAACCACTTTGAAGTCCAGAATTTCTTTGAAAGGTATTATCGGAACTGTGGAGTCAACTTGAAGAAAATATTAAGGACGCATATGTAAAGAGACTTCCAAAGGGGGGAAAAACCCAATAAAAAACAAACTGGATGTCAGAATAAATGGTAGAAATTGAGAAGATGACTGAAAAGTCTAAATAAAGAAACAAAGACCTCAGGAAAGAACTTAAACATTTGTTACAAGAGAGAATAAGCAGTATTACAACATCATCTGTAAAGACACTGAAGATAGAAATAGACACTGAAAAACAAGGAAAGTCTTCCAAAAGATCTCTGAATTCAGAAAGAGGTTCCAACCTCAAATTGTTTGCTAAAGGATGCAAGGACTGATTCAATGAAGATCAAACAGAATTGGCAAGAGTATACTGATATTCTACACAATAAAGTCAATCTCCAAGATACCTAAAAATATTCTCTACTTACAAGAAGCTCTAGTAAAGAAGACAAATTTAAATCAGCATTCTGGTCATTACCAACTTAAAAGACTACAGGAACTGATGGAATATTTACAGATATACAGCAAGCAATAGAAAAAGTCTTAATAAGGTTTCTAACCAAACAATGTCATCAAATCTGGAGAATGAACCAATAGCCAACAGATTGGAAGAAGTCAGTCTAAATATCAATAGCAAAGATAGAAGATCTAACTAAGTATGCAGATGATCATACATTATCCCTATTTTCATGTTAGCAAAATAATACTCAGGATCACCCAATGCAGATTAGATCCTTACATAGGGAATGAGAGATGCCAGAAATTCAAACTGGCTCTTGAAAAGGTCAAGGAACAAGGGACATTATTACTGATGAACTCTGAACAATTGAGAAATCCGAAGAATATAAAAAGAAGTCAGTATATACTTCTAAAAAAACCTTTGATTATGTTGATCATGTCAAGCTATGGTATTTGTTTAGAACATTGTCCTCATGCAAAATCTATATACCAGTCAGGAGGCCACAATATGGATAGAATATGACAAAACAAACTGGCTCTAGGGTAGCGAAGGACTCAGGACTATATCTCCTTCCTATCTACTCTATGTATGGAATATGTATTAAGGGAAGTTGTAGTAAAAAGAAAATAAGTATGGTTTTAAAACTGGAGGAAGAAAAATCTATAACTTGAACTATACTGATGACAATACTTCAAAAGCTGAAAGTGCAAATCATCTGCAAGCTCTAATCATGAAAGTCAAGGAGCACAATGAAAAAATGGATTAATATTTTATATATAAAGACTAAATCCATGACAACAGAAAGACTAAGCAGTCCTTGTAGAAGAAGAGATAGCAGAGCCAGGGGGAGGAGTGAAAAATAGATTAGCCTACAGTCACTCTGTAGCCACAAATGCATTAAGTCCATCCCCCTGATTGCTGTTGAACCTTAACTGGCACCAACAAGATGCTGAGCATTAGTCGAGAAGATTCTTGTGTATAGGCTTTAGAAATAAATCAGTTAATTAATACATCACCTTTAAGAGTGACCTGGTCTTTCATGCATAACAGTCCTAGAATTGGTAAGGAAGATATTAAAGTGGTGGGTAGCTTCTGTCTTTTAGGGTCAAGAAATATATCATAGTAATATTGGGTACAGTAGAAATGAAAATCTTTGGAAAGATATTCAGATGCTGAGTTTCAGCTACATCTACAAAGATCAGAATTGTGCAGGCGATGGCATTCCCTTGACGTTCTGTGAAAGCAAAAGTTGGACTCTGAGGAAACAGGACAGAAAGATGATTGACAGTTTGAGTTTTTGTGTTGGAGAAGACTCCAGAGAATACTGTGGACAGCCAAGAAAACAAATCAATGGATCAAACAAATCAATCCAGAATTCTCTATAATTTGTATCTAAGTGGAAAATTGCTTTTGGAAGTCCAGCATAATCATACTGGATTTCAGATAAGGACATTTTTCTCAAATAAGTTGATTGTTTTTTTAACAAAGGAAACGAAAAAACAAGAGTTCCTGTTATTTGGAAAATGTTTGGCCATAATTCAAAAGCTCCATAATAGGAGTTCAGCTACAAGGTATACTTATCCAGGGAAGAAATTATCAAGTCCAAAGAATTGCTCCCACATGGTTAACTGTCAATATCAAAGAAGATGTTAGCAGAGAGCCAAAGATTTTTTCAAAAAATGGATGATTTTCCCAAACAAAGAGAACAAGGGAACACAAATATAAAAATAAACTGTCGGAGACAATAAAGCATGTGACCCAATCACCCTCACTATTTTGAACAGAGTGATGTATTATTTCTTAGTAAGACCAATGATATTTTTAAAAAAAGATTAGAAACCAAAAGGTAAGCAGAGAAGTGATTGGACTAATAACAAGCAGGTTAGAGGAAGATAAAGGAAATTGCAGAGAATATTATTCCCATCTGTTTTCACTGCAGAAGATGTACATAAGGCAACTCCTTGTGTCTATTTTCAGAAAGGGAATCAAAAGAATTGAAGCAAATAATGCTGTTACAAGAAAAAAAAAATCCTTACTGACAATTTGAAAATAAACAAATCACTGGGAAAAACATCTGAAATAACCTGTAAATAAATTATATTTTGCAATGGGCTTGGGTAAGGTAGCTTTGATGCACCTCAACAAGTAGATGCTAGCTTCTTTAGGCTCCTGAAAAACCAGAAAAGGCTTCTGCACTGGTGGGGCACTCATGAAGAAGCTACAGAAGTTCCCTGTAGCATAGGAACAGTAGTGTTGCCTTGCTCTGTGCACTCATCTCTCTGAGCAGGATGCTGTAAATCGGAAGGGTCCAACCTTGGCAACTCTAAGTGTGGACTTCAATTCCCAAAATTCATTAGCTGTCTGAGGAATTCTGAAAACTAAGATCCACACATCTTACAGTTGCCAAGGTTGGACACCCCTGCTGTAGATGTTGTTCCAAAGCAATCTGTTGCATCAAATGTCTTCAAAGAAAAATACCATGCCCAAATATATAATAGCTTTACAAAAATCAGCTTCTGTACTGGAGAGTGGAAAAATGGCCAATACAAGCTCAAATTTAAAAACCAAACTAAGAAATTACAGGCAGGATAGCTTAACACTTTTTCCAAGGAAATTGGGAGAACTTAACAAGCATCAAATCAGGTGTTCTGTTCTGGATCAGTAATTAATTAATGTACAATAAGCAGAGAATAAAAATAAATGGATGTAAATAGAAGGATGTAGACAGGGGCATCTTCTAACTAGGTGGATTGAGAATAATTTTGGTAGTTACAAAAGCAACAACACACTAGATCAAGAGCTCATGAATGGGGAACATTTAAAATTTAAGATTGAGAATAATTTTGGTAGTTACAAAAGCAACAACAAACTAGATCAAGAGCTCATGAATGGGGAACATTTAAAATAAGAGATTGAGCATGGGCAAAACCTCTTAGGTGTGCATATGAGTCCCATTTGTTGATTCAGTTATACATTTACATTGGGTTCAATGACTCAGCTTCACCAGTCTGATTTCTCAGCGTAGACCCAACCAGGCTAAGGAGTTGAGGCAGTAAGGGAGTGGTACACAGAAATACCACTTTGCTCACTAAAAAACTTCAAAATGTCCTTATCTGGGAGGCTAGAAGTTAGATTTACTTGAGGTTGGATCTCTGAGGCAGAATGGGCATACTATTGGTATATTCTCTGATCATGCTAGCAAAGGTGTAGTCGTAGAGGACTTCTACATTCATGATGAGCTTGTAGATCCATGGATCTGCCCTAAATTGTTATAAATCTAAACATAAGGACCAATGGACAGTTTAATTTTTGTCTCAGGAAACTGGGGGGATTATAGTTGCCCCTTTTATCATGGTCAGACCACCTTCTCATGAAATTTGTTATCATGGCATCTAGCAGTTCCACCTGGATGTGAATTCATTTAGATCATCTGTTTCCAGATACTTTTGGAATCTTATAGATTCTTAAATGTGCTGGGGGAACTAACCCATAGAATGGAAAACAAAGTGTCCAATTGTCTCTAAGTGTCCTGTCTGGCCCTGTAGGAGAGTATTTCCTGGAGAGTATTGTGCAATGAAACAGGCTAGAAGAAAGGTAGTGCGTAAACAGTGTCCCTAGGAGGCTGAATGACTATGCCTTTATGCATATAGCCATGCTTGCTGATATATAAAGAATGCTTACTTTATAGCCTTCTCAAGTAGCCAGCAGAGTTCTCTAGTGTTTTAAAGGTCTTTGTGTCATCTAAGACATTAAGAAATGTTAGTGCCTTCAAAGTATTGGTGTCTGATTCTCAGAGACTGCCTGGACAAGTCCCTGCTGTTTTCTTGGCAATGACAAGGTTTTTCAAAAACGGTTTGCACTGACTCCTTCCTATGGCTGAGAGAGAGTGATTGGCCCAAGGTCACCCAGTTGGCTTTGTGCCTATGGAGGGATTACAATTCTTGGTCTCCCAGTTGTAAGCTCAGTGTCTTAACATCTATACCAAACTAGCTTTCAAGCAAACAAAACTGGCACTGTGGTCCTCAAATACCTTGAAGGCATCAATTGATGTATTTCTCAAGCCCTAATTGATGTATTTTAATGGCTAAGGGGGGAACTCGGACCTTTCTACATGCAACCCATCTTCTCCCACTGAGCTATTGTGGGAAGTTCCAATGTATTTCAATTTTGTATTGTTCACAATCCTTTTTTCCTCCAGTGGAAAATGATCACATATACTGTATCTACATATTGTAGTTCCCCTTATTTTATTTCCTTGAGTATTGGAGTGGGAGGACCA
This sequence comes from Acrochordus granulatus, assembly GCA_032468055.1. Classification (NCBI taxonomy): domain Eukaryota; kingdom Metazoa; phylum Chordata; class Lepidosauria; order Squamata; family Acrochordidae; genus Acrochordus; species Acrochordus granulatus. The sequence goes on from JANHZU010000777.1 coordinate 262,641, forward strand.
TTAGACAAACGAGTCACTCTGCACCATTTTACACAGCAACTTTCCTGCCAACCTTCTACACACACTGGATTTCAATTCCCATCATTCCCAGTCTGCAAACTATCTATATCTCTTTATCTCTGTCTCTAGACATTTAGCAGTGTCTGAATCAAATTGCAGCAATGCCAAAATGATGACTTGTGGACAGTGACATCATTATTCAAATGCCATCATTACATACTTGCATCCTGATATTTGACACTATAATATATGTTACATCATTTACATGATGATATCAGCATACATGTTTCATTATTTCTCTTTTTATGTCTGTACTGAAACATCTATATTGGCTGCCAATTGACTGTGAATCAGACTGATTTAATTTGGTTATGACAGACAAGACCCTAAATGCTTTAGCATCAGGATATTGCCAGATCACCCTTCCCATTATAAACATAGTGGGTCATGTAGACCATCAAGGGAGATCCTGCAAAGTGCGTCAATATCTGCTGAATACCTCCTGATGATTGATTGTGGAGGGGTCTTCTCTGTGGTGGCACCCACATTCTGAAATGTTTTTTTCTTTAAAATTCAGGAGGTATCTGTACATTTTTAGGCGCCTATTGAAATGTCACCTCTTGAACCAGGCCTTTTTGATGTGAGATTTTCTTTCTTCATTTTCCTCATACTTTTAAATGAACATTTTTCTTAATATTGTTTTAAAATATTTTAATGCACTTTTTTATTACTGATTTACTGTAAACTTGAGATGATGATGATAGATGCCCACTCCAAAAGACTCTTGGAAGTGGTATCATATACATAAAAATAATGGGATTAGTATACACAATAAATAGTTCCTGATTGGGTCTTAATGGCTCCAGAAGTCTCAATGGGTAGTCCAAAGAAAATAACTCAGATTGACAAGTGCATACTTTCATGATGCACACAATCCACATCCAATGCTATTACAAGATGAATTGAAAGTAAGACTGTCCCTTTCTACAAATGTGCAGATGAACATAGCATGAGTAAAATAATTTGATTTTGAAGGGGTAGCTACAGGACCTCTCCAAGTTTATTTTTTCTACATGAGCAACAGCAGAGGTTGAGCTTATCCCACCCCTCAATCTCTTGCCCTGAGCTGTCCTTAGAGTCAGATATTGTAGATAATGTGATAACTGAGTCTAATTAGTTTGCTGCAGAAAAGATATCCAAGTCACCCACAATGCTTTGTCCTGAGATAGACCCTCAGAATGAAGCACAGGATGTGCTATAGAAAGCAGAACGTTAATGAAATACCTTTTTGCTGCAATGTTATTTAAACTCTTCTAGCTATACATGATTCCAAGTAAACCTTTAAACACTCTGTTTTATGACATATGAGATTCATACTTAAATAAATGACTACTTAATTCTAAGTGAATAAAAATGAATTTTTATATCTTTTCCAGCTGTATAAATGTGTCTGAGTTAAGAGAGATAGAGCCTAGAATTTGGGTCAGAAGGTTGTTATTCTTTTATTCTCATTATTACAATTAATCACAAATAGTTCTTTGACATTTGTATTACTTTTTTATTTTCAAATAATCTTATTTAAGATTATCATTACAATAGTTAAAACCAATGTAAACAAAAAGAAAAACAGAAAGAAACAGTAAAAAATAGGAAAAACAAACAATAGAAAAGTAAGAAGACAGTAAAGAAAAAGAATAAATAAAGTAGTGACTCTCAACCTTCATCATCAGTATAAAATGTTTTTGGAACTTTACATTTCCTCTTAAATTAGAACAAATCACCTCTTCTTTCCATATCCCATCTTTTATCTATAAACAAATCCATAAAACATTGTCATTTCAGTCCTGATGTCAGCAAAAGTTCCCTAAGTATTACCTGAGATAACAACATATCTATTTTACATTAGATCGAATAAACCAGCTTTATGTTCCTTCCTTTTACTTCTTAATCTTTAATCAAATAATCTCATAGAACTTTATTTTTACAAAGCTGTAAAAGACCTCTTTCGTAAAGCCAATATAGCAAAATTATCCAGATCACTCTCTTGATTTATCATTTATATGTTCCTTCAATTATTAAGACATCATTTGATTTCTTTTGTATGTCCAGTGTAATAACATTTTCCATCTCATTCTTGTAAACTGTCATTTGTATGTCCACTTTCAACTCAGTCTCAATTTTGCCAGGTAAAATCTGTTCCTCTTTCATAACATCTTCTAGACACAGTCTGTCCATAAAGGAAAATATTGCTGTTGGCATTATTAATACTAACTTCTGACTCCATTTTTCAAAAACATCCTTCAATATTTCCAGTATTAAAATATTTTGTGTTATTCTGTAACTGTTAGTCATTTATAAGTTCTTCTCCTTTAATAAAATCTTTAGTTTTCTCTAGTGTCCAGTTTTTGAAATCTTATTTTTTAAAAAAAATCAAAACAAAAGCATTTTCCAATGGGAAGAATTATCTATAATTAACTCCAACATCTTATTTCAAATTTAACTGGACCCTTAGTCCAGTTGTAACTTTCTAAAATTAAAATTTTAATCAAACTTTTGCTGTTTTTTTAAGCTTATTAATAAAATGTTATTTCATGAAGGACTGAAGGCAGCCTCACCCAGTTTTTTCAGACTTACCATAATAGCTTAAAAGTAGTTAATAAGCAGTTTCCAAATGTAGTTAGAAAAGGAGAGACACAAATGTAGTGTATTTTTAAAGGGACCAACCTGGTTTGAATGAGATAGCTATTTCCTCATCTTAAAATCTGCTGGAGACCACTGTTTTGCAGTCTCCTCACAAGGAACAACTGTCTGGGGCACTTGCAGATGATCTCCCATTCTCTTTTTGTCCACAGAAGTTTGAAGAGTTGGTTTATTCATTGGCTCTTCATTCTTCACCATGGTTGTTGGCTATGCTATTCATGGAGCTGTCTTCAGTCCACCATTTCTTTCTCCAGAAGTCCCCTTAACTTTTATATTTCTATATCAAAACACCTATATGTCCCAACATAGATTGGTTGTTTCTTCCCAAAACATGGAATACTTTACTGTATCAAAATGTCCACATGTACTTCCCAAAATATTTTCTTCCTGAGAAGGGTGCTGCTGATTTTTCCACTGGTTTCTCAGTAGGCAAAAGAAATTTTGTTGAATATATGCATACATGGGCTTATTTTAATATTACAACATGATCATGAATTTCTCCTGTGTTTTTACCCTGAAAAGCTCTGAGCTGCTAAGAGAAAAAAGCTCAGTGATCAGTTTCCCATCATTTCCACTTTGTGGAATGTCTTGAGAATGACTGAAATGAAGTTGCATCACTCTCAGAACTATAGTGTATCTAGAGGAAAGTTAAGCAGAAAGACTTCATATCTTATCCAGAATGCTACTAAAGCAAGAGAGAGTGAGTATGTGTCTGGTATCTAAAGCAGAGCAGGAAGTGTGATCAGCAAAAAAAAGCTGTAGATAAATATAAGAAAAAAACCTCTTTCATTATTAAAAGAAAAAAAAAAGATCCAGCGTAGTAAATTAGGTTGTTCTAATTTTTTTAATTTTTATTTTCTGAGCCATCTTCCAGTTGGACATTATTTCCTTCTCATCCATCAAAATAATGGGAAAGAGATTTTTAGCTTAGCCTTTGGGAAATGGGAGTAGGGCATGATTTTTAATATCAGCACAGGAATCATTCTTTTCCTGGTAAATATTCTTTTTTGAGCTCTACCTGTGTGGAGCAGAAGACTAGACAAACATGAAGAGGTGTAGTGAGAACTTTTTTTTAAAAAAAATAGTGATTGATCTCATATCATCTTAGCTTATAAGGTTCTCTTCTTCTTCCACACTCTGCATATTTTCAGTCAGCAACAGAGTGAATAGACTCCATTTCCTGCTGTGGAAGACTTACCAGTTGTTCTCTCCTGCTTCTGACCCCACTGCATCTTTTTCTTCCCTGCTTGAAGGATGTGGGTGATGATTTACAGAGCATGTCCAATTGGCTGTGTTTGTCGAGGCTGGCTTGCTTCACACATGCTGAGGCCAGCGGTGAATTTGTAAGAGACCTTCCAAGGAAAATACCTTCCAGAGGGGTAAAAGGAGGGAAAAAAAGCTAACTAAGCAAAACAAACCCAGGCATGAGATAATCTGCTTAGCAAACTTTTCAACTGCCTTTTGAGTTCTATCCCAGCACAGTCCCCACAGCCTGGATCCCCAGATGCCAAAGTGAGCTCAGCACTTAAGTACTCGAGTCATTTCCAAACATGCAGTTGAATGAGTGGCTTGTCTGGGGGAGGGAGGATGGTAACTCCTAAGATGTCTGGAATTCCTGGTCAATAAAGTGCAACTACTTGGAGAGGCATAGACTGAATGCCATACTAGTGCTTGCACATATGTTGGGTTTGAACAAGACTTTTTTTGATAAATGAATTGGTTAGAATAAACAGTGTAAAAGCTTCATCCAGTCTTCTGGATCTGGACCTTTAGATAGACAATACATATCTAGCCCATGAACTGGATCAAGGCAAAGTATATTTTGTTAAACATACTTTAGGCATGGCTTTAAACAAGCAGTTGTATTTATTATACTGTTCCCAAGTTCCATACTTGAAGCTTAGCTTGTTCAGAGAGTCTACAGTGATGCATTGATAGATTTTTTTCACATGAAGAACGATTTTTCATCTTAACCCTATTTCTTCAGTCTTTGAATACATGATCTGCAGATCAAAACCAGCTTACACATTTAATCATTGACAACAGCTAAATCCAGATGATCTTTTTCTGAAAAGACAAATTATCTGCAGATACTGAGAGCTCCTTGACAAAATGATCAGCTTGAATGATAATATACTTGGTTTTTATCCTGTTGTAAAAATAACTCCTTCAGTTTATTGGGCACATTTCTGTCTACATTTTCTTTTAAATAGTGCATTGTACATGCATGTTATCCTACAACATTTACATTTGTTTATTGATTAACCTGATTACTTGTTCTGTGAGCCAAGAATTCTGTTGCAATATTTGAGAAGTGCAAAAACCGATACTTTATTGTATTTATTTATTTGATTTCTATAGCCACCCAACTCAACCAAATGAATAGTAAGAATGCTTACTATTCATACTTTCTGAAGATTCAAATTGGTTCATTTAGAAATGCCAATTAAATACCAAGCACTGCTAGATGTAGAATACAGCTCACGTCTTAATATGTTTTGCAGACGCAATGTCAAAATCACTGTTTTTGAAAGGTACTGAAAATATTACAAAGTAATAGAATTGTCATACACCGCAGAAGACAAATTATAGTTAATAGTTCTTTCTTCAGATAGACCTCCAATATATGTTAATAAATACTCTTTCTCTCCAGAGGGAGAAAATAAAGAAAAGAGAGAAAGAGCATTTTACAGAGACCAAAAATTGTTTGTTTATATATTTATAATATTTATGGGCTACCTCCACCTGTTCTCAAATATTTCAAGGCAGCTTTTAAGGAAAGTAATAGTCAGATACAAACAAGCACTGAAAAAAGCAATAAACCAATTTCAGAACAACCACATATAGCATTATAAAATGTCAGACCAACAGTAACACCACACATGCCAAAGAATCACATAGAAGGATCATATGGGACTAGGGTAGGCAGACTATAAAATCCAGCTTCCAAAGATCGAAGGACAAATAAATCCTGAAGCAAACAGAAGCAACACAAAGCTAAGCACATTTTCTATCAATCTGAATACATCTACAGATTCAAAGTGAAAAAACAGTGAATATGGCAGATGCTAAAGAATGTAGGGAAAACGGCTATGCCGTTCAGGTATGACCTCAGTGATATCCCTTATAAGTGGAGGTGAGGAATAGATTTAAGGGATTAGATCTGGTAGACAGAATGCCTGAAGAACTATGGACAGAGGTGCGTAACATTGTACAAGAGGTAGCTACTAAAACCATCCCAAAGAAACAGA